>JAAKFY010000029.1:20000-22500 GCA_011823955.1 Dissostichus mawsoni
CATCGCGGACGACGAGGAGATGGAGAGCGGGAAGGACCTGCTGGCGATGGACTTGAACTACCGCGAGAAGCTGTGGCGAGCCTTCGAGAACCCGCACACCTCCACCATGGCGCTCGTCTTCTACTACGTCACCGGGTTCTTCATCGCCGTGTCTGTAATGGCCAACGTGGCGGAGACGGTGCCGTGTGCCAGTGCGCACAGTCGCCTGAAGGATGTGTCGTGTGGCGAGCGTTACGCGCTGGCCTTCTTCTGTTTGGACACGGCATGCGTCTTGATCTTCACGATGGAATATCTGCTGCGCCTCCTGGTGGCTCCGAGCCGCTACAACTTTGTGAAGAGCGTGATGAGCGTTATAGACGTGGTGGCCATCATGCCGTACTACATCGGACTCGTGATGACGGACAACGAGGACGTGAGCGGCGCCTTCGTCACGCTCAGAGTCTTCCGGGTGTTTCGGATCTTCAAGTTCTCGAGGCACTCGGCCGGGCTGCGGATCCTCGGCTACACGCTGAAGAGCTGCGCCTCGGAGCTGGGCTTCCTGCTGTTCTCGCTCACCATGGCCATCATCATCTTCGCCACCATCATGTTCTACGCGAGAAGGGATCGAGCGCCAGCAAGTTCACGAGCATCCCCGCCGCCTTCTGGTACACCATCGTCACCATGACCACGCTGGGGTAAGATTATAGTTTCAAGGCTTTATCATCATGTGCACATCAGCTACAAACTAGAAACTGAAGTCCCAGGCTCCTCCAACAGAGCAACATGAAT
The DNA here is from genome assembly GCA_011823955.1 of Dissostichus mawsoni. NCBI lineage: Eukaryota > Metazoa > Chordata > Actinopteri > Perciformes > Nototheniidae > Dissostichus > Dissostichus mawsoni. The sequence continues at coordinate 20,769 of JAAKFY010000029.1, forward strand.
ACATATAGGACATAAAACAAATAAAACAGATAAAACACTGCTTCTGGTACACCATCGTCACCATGACCACGCTGGTTTACTGATGATATGAAGCTGATTTAAAGCTCTGCTGATGATGCAGGAATGTGTAGCTCCAATGCTAAACTCCCATTGGATCTTCTGAGATGTGTAAGCTTCAGTTTAAAGATTAGAAACATTTATTTGGTGGGAATGTTGTTGATATTTGTTCTGATGCAAATAACTCCCATTGGATTCATATTGGTTTGAGTTGGAGTGCTTTGTGTTCCTGCTGATTTGGAGGTTGATGATGATTCATTACATTACATTACATTGCTTTTATCCAACGCTTTTATCCAAAGCGACTTACAATAAGTGCATTCGACCAACAAGATACAAACTTGAAGAAAACAGAATCATAAGTACATCAGGTTTCATAGAGCAAAACATTTCAAGTGCTACTCAACTGGCTTTAGATAAGCCAGTCCTTATTAGTATATAAGTGCTTTGTTAGTAATTCTATCGCTCGAAGTGGAGTCGAAAGAGATGAGTTTTCAGTCTGCGCCGGAAGATGTGTAAGCTTCTGCTGTCCTGATTTCAATGGGGAGCTCATTCCACCATTTTGGAGCCAGGATAGCAAACCGACGTGTTTTTGCTGATGGGAACTTGGGTCCCCCTCGCAGTGCTGGTGCAGCGAGCCGTTTGGCGATGCAGAGCGGAGTGCACGTGCTGGGGTGTACAGTTTAACCATGTCCTGGATGTAGGAAGGGCCAGATCCATTCACAGCATGGTACGCAAGTACCAGTGTCTTGAAGTGGATTCTAGCAGTTACTGGAAGCCAGTGAAGGAGCGGAGGAGCGTGTGTGGGAACATTTGGAAGGTTGAAGACCAGACGAGCCGCTGCATTCTGGATGAGCTGCAGAGGTCGGATGGCACATGCAGGTAGACCAGCCAGGAGGGAGTTGCAGTAGTCTAGGCGTGAGATGACGAGAGCCTGGGCCAGAAGTTGCGTCGCTTTCTGGGTCAGGAGGGGACGTATCCTCCTGATGTTGTAAGCGTGTATCTGCAGCAGCGGGTTGTAGCAGCGATGTTTGCAGTGAAGGACAGTTTGTTATCTAGGGTCACACCCAGATTCCTTGCAGTCTGAGTCGGGGAAACAACAGAGGTGCCGATGTTGATTGTTAGTCAAGAGTGGGACAATCTTTTCCCGGAAGGAAAAGCAGTTCAGTCTTGTCAAGGTTGAGCTTGAGGTGGTGAGCAGACATCCACTGAGAGATGTCAGCTAGACAAGCAGAGATGCGTGCGACGACCTGGGTCTCTGAGCGGGGAAAGGACAGAATTAATTGGGTGTCGTCAGCGTAGCAGTGGTATGAAAAACCATGCGGGCTAATGACAGATCCGAGCGAGTTTGTGTACAAGGAGAAGAGGAGGGGACCAAGAACAGAGCCCTGAGGGACCCCTGTAGTTAATTGACAAGGGTCGGACTCGGACCCTCTCCAAGTTACCCTGTAGGTACGGTCTTTGAGGTATGAGGTGAGGAGGGAAAGTGCAGAGCCTGAAACTCCAAGTTCTTGGAGAGTGCGAAGGAGGATCTGATGGTTCACCGTGTCGAATGCAGCAGACAGGTCCAAAAGGATGATGACAGAGGAGAGGGAGGCTGCTTTAGCCGTGTGCAGTTCCTCAGAGACAGCGAGGAGGGCAGTTTCTGTGAGTGACCTGCCTTGAAACCAGACTG
>JAAKFY010000029.1:27500-28714 GCA_011823955.1 Dissostichus mawsoni
AACAGAGAGAGGAAACAGAGAGAGGAGGAAAACAGAGAGAGGAGGAAACAGAGAGGAGGAAATAGAGAGAGGAAACAGAGAGAGGAAACAGAGAGAGGAAACAGAGAGAGGAGGAAACAGAGAGGAGGAAACAGAGAGAGGAAACAGAGAGAGGAAACAGAGAGAGGAGGAAACAGAGAGAGGAAACAGAGAGGGGAAACAGAGAGAGGAAACAGAGAGAGGAAACAGAGAGGTGGAAACAAAGATAGGAAACAGAGAGAGGAGGAAACAGAGAGAGGAAACAGAGAGAGTAGGAAACAGAGAGAGGAAACAGAGAGAGGAAACAGAGAGAGGAAACAGAGAGAGGAGGAAACAGAGAGAGGAAACAGAGAGAGGAAACAGAGAGGAGGAAACAGAGAGGAGGAAACAGAGAGAGGAAACAGAGAGAGGAGGAAACAGAGAGAGGAGGAAACAGAGATGAGGAAATAGAGAGAGGAAACAGAGAGAGGAAACAGAGAGAGGAAACAGAGAGAGGAAGAAACAGAGAGGAGGAAACAGAGAGAGGAAACAGAGAGAGGAGGAAACAGAGAGGAGGAAACAGAGAGAGGAAACAGAGAGGTGGAAACAGAGAGAGGAGGAAACAGAGAGGAGGAAATAGAGAGAGGAAATAGAGAGAGGAAACAGAGAGAGGAGGAAACAGAGAGAGGAAACAGAGAGAGGAACAGAGAGAGAGGAAACAGAGAGAGGAAACAGAGAGAGGAAACAGAGAGACGAAACAGAGAGAGGAAACAGAGAGAGGAGGAAAACAGAGAGAGGAAACACAGAGAGGAGGAAATAGAGAGAGGAGGAAACAGAGAGAGGGGAAAAGAGAGAGGAAACAGAGAGAGGAAACACAGAGAGGAGGAAATAGAGAGAGGAAACAGAGAGAGGAAACACAGAGAGGAGGAAATAGAGAGAGGAGGAAACGAGAGGGAAACAGAGAGAGGAACACAGAGAGGAGGAAATAGAGAGAGGAGGAAACAGAGAGAGGAAACAGAGAGAGGAAACAGAGAGAGGAGGAAACAGAGAGAGGAAACAGAGAGAGGAAACACAGAGAGAGGAACAGAGAGAGGAGGAAACAGAGAGAGGAAACAGAGAGAGGAAACAGAGAGACGAAACAGAGAGAGGAAACAGAGAGAGGAAACAGAGAGAGGAAACAGAGAGAGGAAAAACAGAGAGAGGAAACAGAGAGAGGA
>JAAKFY010000151.1:0-50978 GCA_011823955.1 Dissostichus mawsoni
TCTTATGAATGGGGAAATGAGCCCTTTGCACCAGAGGAAAACATCCTGACTGCAAGATGATACTGAACAGCTTGAACACTGTACCCTGCATCTCTGGGGTGCTGCATCTGAGCATTGCCTTTGAATGTTGTCTGGGCCACAAGCTTTCCTTGGCCGGAGAGATTGTGTCTGTGTGGTCAACTCTTCCCAAGTCATTGGGAAATCAAGGGGGTTTTGGTGGTCTTTAATAGTGTGGTGTGTGTGTGTGTTCTCTCTCTCTCTCTCGCTCTCTCTCTCTCTCTCTCGCTCTCTCTCGCGCTCGCTCGCTCTCTCTCTCTCTCTCGCTCTCTCTCGCTCTCTCGCTCTCTCTCTGTGTGTATAAACATGTACTCCTGTTATAGGTAATATAATGAGAGGTTAAGAGTGTTTACCTCTGTGCTCTGCAGGGTCACAAAGAGAACGTTCGTGGTGAGAGCAACCCGTTCAGGATGGACAAGCTGGTGACGGTCGGCATAAAGCACATCAAGTTCTGGCAGCACTCAGGTACCCCCCCCTTTACCTGACAACCACTCACCTGAGTCTACCTGGGTTTGATCCATCAGCTGCAGTGCATATTAATCACAGCTGCAATCTTGCATTTTGCTAATTATTTTAATATATCATATTCCATTTACTTGTATATAGACTCTTCTTGCACTATTTCTATGTTATTTGTATTAACTTGCACATCTCAAAACATTCTCTTGCACTATTTTATCTTTTTATTTGTTTTATGTCCTATATATATATATTCATGTTGCTCTGTTGGAGGAGGACTTCAGTTTTTAATTTCCATTTCTACACTGTAGCTGCTGAGCTCATGATGATAGAGACTTGAAACCAGTTATGTAGAACCTCTCAGTGTTGCTCTGTGTCCTGAGTAACGCCTCCCGTCCTGCAGGGGCGGCCTCACGTTTAAACGGGGGATCTTTGGAACCTGGGGAAGCAGGAGACGATGATGTCGGCGTGTTACGGTCGATCGGAGGACCTGGTGTTCTCCGGAGCGACCAATGGAGACGTCTACATCTGGAGAGACACCACGCTCATCAAGACCATCAAAGCCCACGACGGGCCCGTGTTCGCCATGTGTTCCCTGGACAAGGTCACACTTAAATACGAATAAAATTGTCAATACTTTGAGAGTAAAGACTCAGACTGAGGGTAGAGTTAGATTATATTTAACTCTCTACACTGAGAGCTGCAGCAGAGTTTAGACTTTATGACTGAACGCTGTTCGAATCCTCACTAACACTAAGAAAGTGGATCAGTCCAGTTCTGAAGTCTTTACACTGGTTCCTCACTAACACTAAGAAAGTGGATCAGTCCAGTTCTGAGGTCTTTACACTGGTTCCTCACTGACACTAAGAAAGTGGATCAGTCCAGTTTCTGAGGTCTTTACACTGGTTCCTCACTAACACTAAGAAAGTGGATCAGTCCAGTTCTGAAGTCTTTACACTGGTTCCTCACTGACACTAAGAAAGTGGATCAGTCCAGTTCTGAGGTCTTTACACTGGTTCCTCACTGACACTAAGAAAGTGGATCAGTCCAGTTCTGAAGTCTTTACACTGGTTCCTCACTGACACTAAGAAAGTGGATCAGTCCAGTTCTGAAGTCTTTACACTGGTTCCTCACTAACACTAAGAAAGAGGATCAGTCCAGTTCTGAAGTCTTTACACTGGTTCCTCACTGACACTAAGAAAGAGGATCAGTCCAGTTCTGGAGTCTTTACACTGGTTCCTCACTGACACTAAGAAAGTGGATCAGTCCAGTTCTGGAGTCTTTACACTGGTTCCTCACTGACACTAAGAAAGAGGATCAGTCCAGTTCTGAAGTCTTTACACTGGTTCCTCACTGACACTAAGAAAGTGGATCAGTCCAGTTCTGAGGTCTTTACACTGGTTCCTCACGGACACTAAGAAAGAGGATCAGTCCAGTTCTGAGGTCTTTACACTGGTTCCTCACGGACACTAAGAAGAGGATCAGTCCAGTTCTGAAGTCTTTACACTGGTTCCTCACTAACACTAAGAAAGATCAGTCCAGTTCTGAGGTCTTTACACTGGTTCCTCACTGACACTAAGAAAGTGGATCAGTCCAGTTCTGAGGTATTTACACTGGTTCCTCACTAACACTAAGAAAGTGGATCAGTCCAGTTCTGAGGTCTTTACACTGGTTCCTCACTAACACTAAGAAAGTGGATCAGTCCAGTTCTGAAGTCTTTACACTGGTTCCTCACTAACACTAAGAAAGTGGATCAGTCCAGTTCTGAGGTATTTACACTGGTTCCTCACTGACTAAGAAAGTGGATCAGTCCAGTTCTGAAGTCTTTACACTGGTTCCTCACTGACACTAAGAAAGTGGATCAGTTCTGAAGTCTTTACACTGGTTCCTCACCAGGGGCGTCGCCTGGACCTGAAAATATTCGGGGCTTAGCCCACAGTGGCGGCGTCCATGGCGCTACAGTGGAATTTTCTATTTCAACACTCCCCACACGCACACACACAGTACACCCGACTGTTACAATGAAGGCTCGATTATCAGCTCACGGCATATAGGCAGGGGTAAAGTGCTATTTTTTTATGAGTGGGGGGTGGACCTCACCTCCTCTAGGGGTCCGGTGGCATGCTCCCCCGGGAAGATTTCTTTTTTAAATATTGAAGTTAAAAGCATCAATCTGGTGCACTTTGAGAGCAACACTAAGAGATCTATGGAGTCATCTCTCAACATATGAAACAGAACTGGAAGCAGATTTCTTTTTCTTTATGGATATTTTACAAATTACTCCCCTTTTAAACTCTATTCTTGTTTTACTGCCATATAGTATTTCATAACTGTTTTTCATTTATTCTCTTATTTTTTTATAACTCTAATGATCATATGAAGGTGTGCCGCGAAAATAATCTTTTGAATAATTTGTGACCAAACCGTTTGAGACCCACTGAGATAACTTAGACTAAAGTTAAGTATCTAAACACTCAGAGAGTCCTTTAGCTCACTGAGTCTCTCAGTCTGAGAGGAGAGAGTCCTTTAGCTCACTGAGTCTCTCAGTCTGAGAGGAGAGAGTCCTTTAGCTCACTGAGCCTCTCAGTCTGAGAGGAGAGAGTCCTTTAGCTCACTGAGTCTCTCAGTCTGACAGGAGAGAGTCCTTTAGCTCACTGAGCCTCTCAGTCTGACAGGAGAGAGTCCTTTAGCTCACTGAGCCTCTCAGTCTGACAGGAGAGAGTCCTTTAGCTCCCTGAGCCTCTCAGTCTGAGAGGAGAGAGTCCTTTAGCTCACTGAGCCTCTCAGTCTGACAGGAGAGAGTCCTTTAGCTCACTGAGTCTCTCAGTCTGACAGGAGAGAGTCCTTTAGCTCACTGAGTCTCTCAGTCTGACAGGAGAGAGTCCTTTAGCTCACTGAGTCTCTCAGTCTGACAGGAGAGAGTCCTTTAGCTCACTGAGCCTCTCAGTCTGACAGGAGAGAGTCCTTTAGTTCACTGAGCCTCTCAGTCTGACAGGAGAGAGTCCTTTAGCTCACTGAGTCTCTCAGTCTGACAGGAGAGAGTCCTTTAGTTCACTGAGTCTCTCAGTCTGACAGGAGAGAGTCCTTTAGCTCACTGAGCCTCTCAGTCTGACAGGAGAGAGTCCTTTAGCTCACTGAGCCTCTCAGTCTGACAGGAGAGAGTCCTTTAGTTCACTGAGCCTCTCAGTCTGAGAGGAGAGAGTCCATTAGCTCACTGAGCCTCTCAGTCTGACAGGAGAGAGTCCTTTAGCTCACTGAGCCTCTCAGTCTGACAGGAGAGAGTCCTTTAGCTCACTGAGTCTCTCAGTCTGAGAGGAGAGAGTCCTTTAGCTCACTGAGTCTCTCAGTCTGAGAGAGAGTCCTTTAGCTCACTGAGCCTCTCAGTCTGAGAGGAGAGAGTCCTTTAGCTCACTGAGTCTCTCAGTCTGACAGGAGAGAGTCCTTTAGCTCACTGAGCCTCTCAGTCTGACAGGAGAGAGTCCTTTAGCTCACTGAGCCTCTCAGTCTGACAGGAGAGAGTCCTTTAGCTCCCTGAGCCTCTCAGTCTGAGAGGAGAGAGTCCTTTAGCTCACTGAGCCTCTCAGTCTGACAGGAGAGAGTCCTTTAGCTCCCTGAGCCTCTCAGTCTGACAGGAGAGAGTCCTTTAGCTCCCTGAGCCTCTCAGTCTGAGAGGAGAGAGTCCTTTAGCTCACTGAGCCTCTCAGTCTGACAGGAGAGAGTCCTTTAGCTCACTGAGTCTCTCAGTCTGACAGGAGAGAGTCCTTTAGCTCACTGAGTCTCTCAGTCTGACAGGAGAGAGTCCTTTAGCTCACTGAGTCTCTCAGTCTGACAGGAGAGAGTCCTTTAGCTCACTGAGCCTCTCAGTCTGACAGGAGAGAGTCCTTTAGTTCACTGAGCCTCTCAGTCTGACAGGAGATAGTCCTTTAGCTCACTGAGTCTCTCAGTCTGACAGGAGAGAGTCCTTTAGTTCACTGAGTCTCTCAGTCTGACAGGAGAGAGTCCTTTAGCTCACTGAGCCTCTCAGTCTGACAGGAGAGAGTCCTTTAGCTCACTGAGCCTCTCAGTCTGACAGGAAGAGTCCTTTAGTTCACTGAGCCTCTCAGTCTGAGAGGAGAGAGTCCATTAGCTCACTGAGCCTCTCAGTCTGACAGGAGAGAGTCCTTTAGCTCACTGAGTCTCTCAGTCTGCTGAGAGGAGAGGACTCTCCTCCAGCTTGTTGTGGAACAAACAGCTCCTTATGTCCGTTAGTGCTGCTAGCTAACCAGATGCTAACAACATGGTCCCTGCTGGCACCGGTCTCCCTCTCTCCCTCGCTCCCTCCCCCTCTCTCTCCTCTCTCTCTCTCTATCACACTAAATGCGCTATATTGCCACACACACACAGAGCCGAGCTTGAATGACACAAGCACACGGTTATTTCCATGCAACTCTCTGATTGGTCTGGTGTCTTGCCTCTGTTGCATTCACTGAACACGGGAAATTACGGTCCTGCCGTCCTCTCTTGTGTCATGATGAGGTTCACGTAAAACACGGTTAATGTATTATATTATTGAGGGAGAATTGTCCGGGCTACAGAAAAAACCTTCGGGCTAAAGCCCCGAATGCCCAGGCCAGGCGACGCCACTGTTCCTCACTAACACTAAGAAAGTGGATCAGTCCAGTTCTGAGGTCTTTACACTGGTTCCTCACTAACACTAAGAAAGTGGATCAGTCCAGTTCTGAGGTCTTTACACTGGTTCCTCACTAACACTAAGAAAGAGGATCAGTCCAGTTCTGAAGTCTTTACACTGGTTCCTCACTAACACTAAGAAAGAGGATCAGTCCAGTTCTGAGGTCTTTACACTGGTTCCTCACTAACACTAAGAAAGTGGATCAGTCCAGTTCTGAGGTCTTTACACAGTTCCTCACTACCACTAAGAAGAGATCAGTCCAGTTCTGAGGTCTTTACACTGGTTCCTCACGGACACTAAGAAAGAGGATCAGTCCAGTTCTGAAGTCTTTACACTGGTTCCTCACTAACACTAAGAAAGAGGATCAGTCCAGTTCTGAAGTCTTTACACTGGTTCCTCACTGACACTAAGAAAGAGGATCAGTCCAGTTCTGAAGTCTTTACACTGGTTCCTCACTAACACTAAGAAAGTGGATCAGTCCAGTTCTGAAGTCTTTACACTGGTTCCTCACTAACACTAAGAAAGAGGATCAGTCCAGTTCTGAAGTCTTTACACTGGTTCCTCACTGACACTAAGAAAGAGGATCAGTCCAGTTCTGAAGTCTTTACACTGGTTCCTCACTAACACTAAGAAAGTGGATCAGTCCAGTTCTGAAGTCTTTACACTGGTTCCTCACTAACACTAAGAAAGTGGATCAGTCCAGTTCTGAAGTCTTTACACTGGTTCCTCACTAACACTAAGAAGAGGATCAGTCCAGTTCTGAGGTCTTTACACTGGTTCCTCACTAACACTAAGAAAGAGGATCAGTTCCAGTTCTGAAGTCTTTACACTGGTTCCTCACTAACACTAAGAAAGTGGATCAGTCCAGTTCTGAAGTCTTTACACTGGTTCCTCACTAACACTAAGAAAGTGTATCAGTCCAGTTCTGAGGTCTTTACACGGTTCCTCACTGACACTAAGAAAGAGGATCAGTCCAGTTCTGAGGTCTTTACACTGGTTCCTCACTAACACTAAGAAAGTGGATCAGTCCAGTTCTGAGGTCTTTACACTGGTTCCTCACTAACACTAAGAAAGAGGATCAGTCCAGTTCTGAAGTCTTTACACTGGTTCCTCACTAACATAAGAAAGTGGATCAGTCCAGTTCTGAGGTCTTTACACTGGTTCCTCACTAACACTAAGAAAGAGGATCAGTCCAGTTCTGAGGTCTTTACACTGGTTCCTCACTAACACTAAGAAAGTGGATCAGTCCAGTTCTGAGGTCTTTACACTGGTTCCTCACTAACACTAAGAAAGAGGATCAGTCCAGTTCTGAGGTCTTTACACTGGTTCCTCACTAACACTAAGAAAGAGGATCAGTCCAGTTCTGAAGTCTTTACACTGGTTCCTCACTAACACTCAGAAAGTGGATCAGTCCAGTTCTGAGGTCTTTACACTGGTTCCTCACTGACACTAAGAAAGAGGATCAGTCCAGTTCTGAGGTCTTTACACTGGTTCCTCACTAACACTAAGAAAGAGGATCAGTCCAGTTCTGAGGTCTTACACTGGTTCCTCACTGACACTAAGAAAGGATCAGTCCAGTTCTGAAGTCTTTACATGGTTCCTCACTAACACTAAGAAAGTGGGTCAGTCCAGTTCTGAGGTCTTTACACTGGTTCCTCACTAACACTAAGAAAGAGGATCAGTCCAGTTCTGAGGTCTTTACACTGGCTTCCTCACTGACACTAAGAAAGAGGATCAGTCCAGTTCTGAAGTCTTTACACTGGTTCCTCACTAACACTAAGAAAGAGGATCAGTCCAGTTCTGAGGTCTTTACACTGGTTCCTCACTAACACTAAGAAAGAGGATCAGTCCAGTTCTGAGGTCTTTACACTGGCTTCCTCACTGACACTAAGAAGTGGATCAGTCCAGTTCTGAAGTCTTTACACTGGTTCCTCACTAACACTAAGAAAGAGGATCAGTCCAGTTCTGAAGTCTTTACACTGGTTCCTCACTAACACTAAGAAAGAGGATCAGTCCAGTTCTGAAGTCTTTACACTGGCTTCCTGTCTGTCAAAGAATTGATTTCAAATACTGCTGCTGGTTTATAAAGCATTGAATGGTTTAGGCCCAAAACACATTTCTGACCTCCTGCTAAATGATGAACCATCCAGATCTCTCAGGTCTTCAGGTCTGCTCTCTGTCCCCAGAGTCAGATCTCTCAGGTCTTCAGGTCTGCTCTCTGTCCCCAGAGTCAGGTCTTCAGGTCTTCTGGTCTGCTCTCTGTCCCCAGAGTCAGGTCTCTCAGGTCTTCTGGTCTGCTCTCTGTCCCCAGAGTCAGATCTCTCAGGTCTTCAGGTCTGCTCTCTGTCCCCAGAGTCAGATCTCTCAGGTCTTCAGGTCTGCTCTCTGTCCCCAGAGTCAGGTCTCTCAGGTCTTCAGGTCTGCTCTCTGTCCCCAGAGTCAGGTCTCTCAGGTCTTCAGGTCTGCTCTCTGTCCCCAGAGTCAGAACTAAACCTAGAGACGTTCAGTTACTGTCCTCCAAACATCTGGAACAAACTCCCAGAAACCTGCAGGTCCTCTGCAACGAAGACTACTTTTAAATCCAGCAAGAAGACTTTTCTTTTTCTTTGAATTGAACTCTTCACATCTCACTCTGCGCTCTGGCTTTTATTATCTTTTATTATCTTTGCTTTTTAAAGACTGTTTTTAAAAAGCCATTTTCTAATATGTTTCTCAAGGCTCTTAATGTCTTTCATGTTGTATGAATACACTTTATTTCTGCCTCTGTTTTTGTTTCCGGTCTCGTGGTGCGTTCACTGTCCAGGGCTTTGTGACGGGGGGGAAGGACGGCATCGTGGAGCTGTGGGACGACATGTTCGAGAGATGCCTGAAGACGTACGCCATCAAGAGGGCCGCGCTGTCCCCCGCCTCCAAAGGTCTCAGAGAGGTCTTATTTAACAGGGACATTTCTGTCAATGTGCCAAGAGGGAGTTATAAGTCAACCTAAAACTCATTTCATTTTAAACAAGTAAATACAGTCAAATAAAAACATGCAACATACAGTACTGGAAATCTTAATTAAAAAATAAATAAATAAAAACGTAACTTAATAAGAACATGTTAAAACACAGGCATTGCCTATACTTTCATCAGGTCTGCTGCTGGAGGACAACCCGTCCATCAGAGCCATCACTCTGGTCACGGTCACATCCTGCGGGCACCAAGAACGGAGAGATCCTGGAGATCGATAAGAGCGGCCCGATGACCCTCCTGCTGCAGGTCAGAGGGACCCTTATTTATTTAATAAGAAGACACTATTACTGTCAAGCTCTTCAGTATATTTGCAGTTTCCCCGCTTGAAAGGGATGGTACAGTCCGTGGTACAGATGGTACAGTCCGTGGTACAGATGGTACAGTCCGTGGTACAGATGGTACAGTCCGTGGTACAGATGGTACAGTCCGTGGTACAGATGTACAGTCCGTGGTACAGATAGTACAGTCCGTGGTACAGATGGTACAGTCCGTGGTACAGATGGTACAGTCCGTGGTACAGATGGTACAGTCCGTGGTACAGATGGTACAGTCCGTGGTACAGATAGTACAGTCCGTGGTACAGATGGTACAGTCCGTGGTACAGATGGTACAGTCCGTGGTACAGATGGTACAGTCCGTGGTACAGATGGTACAGTCCATAGGAGGTTTTAACTGGGTTTCACTCGTACAACGACCACAACTTTGATTTCTTTTTAGTTCTTCTTTACTTTAGTTTTTGTTGTTGCAGTACAGCATATGTAGGTAGTAAGGTGGTAAGGTGGTAAGGTAGTAAGGTAGTAAGGTAGTAAGGTGGTAAGGTGGTAAGGTGGTAAGGGTGGTAAGGTGGTAAGGTGGTAAGGTAGTAAGGTAGTAAGGTGGTAAGGTGGTAAGGTAGTAAGGTGGTAAGGTGGTAAGGTGGTAAGGTGGTAAGGTGGTAAGGTGGTAAGGTGGTAAGGTGGTAAGGTGGTAAGGTAGTAAGGTGGTAAGGTAGTAAGGTGGTAAGGTAGTAAGGTAGTAAGGTAGTAAGGTAGTAAGGTGGTAAGGTAGTAAGGTGGTAAGGTAGTAAGGTGGTAAGGTAGTAAGGTGGTAAGGTTAGTAAGCACATGAAATAATAAATGCAAAAATACATGCTTTACATATATTTTTTAACACTTGTGAATATTGTTTTTCCTTTCTTAGTGTATTTTTTATGAATCAGTTTTTAACTGAAATCTATGAAATGCAAATATAGACTGCATTTTTAGGGTTAACCCGTTTTATCAATCTACATATCTCAATAAACAAATCACATTCGTTTTAAATCAACAATCATGTTGCTTTAGCTTGAGGACATCAAACAAACAAGTGACAATGAACTAGAACGTTACGTTCTAACGTTCGTGGCTCACGGCAAGTTTTATGACTCTTAAATAAACAAGCAGTTCGTCTCTCACCGGCCGCCTCTCCAGCTTTTTATGGCTGCACCAGTGCTGCTGCTTTGATGTTTCTTCTGCGGGACGTTGCTGCTGCTTTGATGTTTCTTCTGCGGGACGTTGTTGCTGCTGCTTTGATGTTTCTTCTGGCGACGTTGCTGCTGCTTTGATGTTTCTTCTGTGCGACGTTGCTGCTGCTTTGATGTTTCTTCTGCGCGACGTTGCTGCTTCTTTGATGTTTCTTCTGCACGACGTTGCTGCTGCTTTGATGTTTCTTCTGCGCGACGTTGCTGCTGCTTGATGTTTCTTCTGCGCGACGTTGCTGCTGCTTTGATGTTTCTTCTGTGCGACGTTGCTGCTGCTTTGATGTTTCTTCTGCGCGACGTTGCTGCTTCTTTGATGTTTCTTCTGCACGACGTTGCTGCTGCTTTGATGTTTCTTCTGCGCGACGTTGCTGCTGCTTTGATGTTTCTTTGCGGGACGTTGCTGCTGCTTTGATGTTCTTCTGCGCGACGTTGCTGCTGCTTTGATGTTTCTCTGTGCGACGTTGCTGCTGCTTTGATGTTTCTTCTGTGCGACGTTGCTGCTGCTTTGATGTTCTTCTGTGCGACGTTGCTGCTGCTTTGATGTTTCTTCTGTGCGACGTTGCTGCTGCTTTGATGTTCTTCTGCGCGACGTTGCTGCTTTTGATGTTCTTCTGCGCGACGTTGCTGCTGCTTTGATGTTCTTCAGCGCGACGTTGCTGCTGCTTTGATGTTTCTTCTGTGCGATGTTGCTGCTGCTTTGATGTTCTTCTGCGCGACGTTGCTGCTGCTTTGATGTTCTTCTGCGCGACGTTGCTGCTGCTTTGATGTTCTTCTGTGCGACGTTGCTGTCTTTGATGTTTCTTCTGCGCGACGTTGCTGCTTCTTTGATGTTCTTCTGCGCGACGTTGCTGCTTCTTTGATGTTTCTTCTGGACGTTGCTGCTTCTTTGATGTTTCTTCTGTGCGACGTTGCTGCTTCTTTGATGTTTCTTCTGCGCGACGTTGCTGCTTTTTTGATGTTCTTCTGCGCGACGTTGCTGCTTCTTTGATGTTTCTTCTGTGCGACGTTGCTGCTGCTGGACGCACGCTTTTTAGTTTGTAATGGAGGATTGTGGAGGATCCTTCTCCTCCCTTCTCTCCCTCTGTAGTTTGATTACAGCCCTTTTCTTCTTCTTCTTTAATGGCAAATCGCTTCCACTTGGAGCATATATCGCCACCTACTGTTGATTTATTTAATGTTCATGTTTAAATCCTTGACCTCAGACCAGTGTTTTTGAGAAACTTGAAGATCAGCTTGTTTACTTCATTTCTTGAGTTACTTTCGTATATTGCCTTGAAATCCATGTCCTTGATGTTAAGTTGTTCCAGTGCAGTTTTCAGCATGAGTCTTTGCCTTGCATATTCCGGGCAGCTAAAAAATACATGATGTATTGTCTCTGGTTGTTGGCAACCATCACAATTGCCAGTTGGATGTTTTCCAATCAGCTGCATTGATGAGTTTAATCCAGAGTGACCCAATTTTATCCTGCTGTTAATGCTCTGTTCTCTTCTACTCCCCCAAGTGCTTTCCGTTCCTACTTCCCTTTGTATCTGGTATAAATGTCTTCCTTTAGTGTTACTGTCCACAACTTTTGTAACAGATTTGACTTCTGCTCTGCTGATGGGTACAATTATATCAACCTGTTTTGCTTTCAAACCACATTTTGCCAGTTGATCCACTACCTCATTCCCTCTAATACCCACATGCGCTGGAACCCACACAAATTGAACAACAATTCCCAAATGAAGTAACCTAAACATGATGTGTAAAATTTCATGTAAAATATCCTGACGACATTCTGAAGAGAAGTTGTTTATACTCTCCAGAGCTGCGCTGGAGTCTGAGCAAATGACCACTCGCATTGGCTGTATTTCCTCTATCCACTGAAGTGCTAGTGAGATAGCCATCATCTCTACTGTGTATACTGCGATGTGATCACTCGTTCGCTTCCCCACTTTGACCTTTAATTCAGGAACATAAAATGCACAACTAGTTTGACCATTTTCTGGATTTTTGGATCCATCTGTAAATATTTGTATAAACTGCCCATATTGTTCATGTAGAACAGTGTTCACGTAAGCCTGCACGTTGATTTTTTTTTCATTGAATGTAACCGTTTCAATAAGGATAGATCTACTATAGGTTGAGGTAGCAACCATGGTGGAACAGCTGATAACACCACCGTCGGACTAATATTCCATTCTTTAACTTTAAATTCCTTACATAATTCCGAAACACAAACACAAAAACTTTCTTTTTTAATTTTGTTACTTTCCCAACTCGTTTTTACAGTTTGTTTAGTGGGGTGCGTATCTTTATGGCCCTGTAGATTTGCCCAGTAATTAACAATTAGCTGTTTTCTCCTTAAATAAATTGGTATTTCTCCGACCTCTACCTGAAGTGCCGACACTGGTGTAGATCTGACTGCCCCACAGCATATCCTTAGTGCTTGTGCCTGGACTCTATCTAATTTTTGTAGAGAAGAGTATGCAGCTGAACCATACACTATCAGTCCGTATTCTATGACTGATCTAATTAAGGCTGTGTACACGTTCCTCAAAGCAGCTTTATCAGCCCCCCACTTAGTGCCTGCCAAGCACCTCATAACATTTAAAACCTTTTTACATTTATCTACTACTTTATCAATGTGAATACTCCATGTGACTCTCTCATCCAACCATATTCCCAGAAACTTAAATGTCTTCACTTTCTTTATTTCTTGTCCATAAAGTTTTAACCTCCTCACCTATCCTTTTCCTCGTAAAAAATAAAGTTTCAGTTTTTTCCACCGACAATCTAAACCCCCATGTCAGAGACCAGCTTTCAATTTCCGTAATGGCTTCCTGAATCTTACCTACAATATTATTTACATTTCTGCCCCTTTTCCAAATAGCTCCATCATCTGCAAAAAGTGACTTACCAATATCAGATCCTACTTGTGTATATATCATTTATCATGATAGAAAACAAAAGAGGACTAATTACACTCCCCTGCGGGGTTCCATTCTCAACTTCATGCCTTCGAGAATATGAATTGCCAACTCGGACTCTGATGGCACGGCCAAAAAAAAATCCATAATCCAATTATATACGTTTCCTCCCAGACCCATAATGTCCAGTTTTATTAATAATCCTTCCTTCCACATCATATCGTAAGCTTTCTCCACATCAAAGAATACAGCTACAACACACTCCTTGTTCACTTGAGCTTTCCTGACTTCAGATTCCAGGCACAGCAGTGGATCTAAAGTACTCCGCCCTCTTCTAAACCCACTCTGATAAGGAGTCATTCATTCATTTTTTTCAACATAGTATGTCAGCCTTTCTGTTATCATTCTTTCCATAACTTTACACAAGTGCGATGTCAGAGCTATAGGTCTATAACTGCCTGGACTGGTTGGATCTTTCCCAGGTTTTCTAATAGGAATAATGACAGACTCTTTCCATATTATTGGCAGCTTCCCTTTCTCCCAATCTTATTGTACATCTCCAGCAGCTTTCCTAATGCAAAATCACTTAATTTGGCCAACATTATGTAACATACATTATCTTTCCCAGGAGCAGTCATTTTACACTTACTTAGTGCTCTTCTCAACTCTTGAATAGAAAAAGGTACATTACAACACTCTGTGACAAATTTCTTTCCTCATATACATTAGGATGTTCATCTAACACTTCCTGTCTCCTGATCTTACCTTCTTCCGTCAAATTTTCAGAAGAATGAACTTTGACAAAATTTTAGCTAGAATTTCTGCCTTCTCCATCCATAGCACCAGTGGCAATTTCCCCTCCATTCTCTAACACTGGCAGGTTATTCTGCTGTCTAATTCCCCTCATCTTCTTAATCATTCCCCATACTTTATCTAATGGCGTAGTTCTCCCAATACTTGAACAGAATCCTCTCCAACACTCCCTTTTTGCTCTTTTAACAATTTTCCTTACCTGAGCCTGTGTTTTATATTCTAATAAATTGTATACTGAATGTGTCTTTCTTAACTTTCCAAACAGCCTGATTTTGTTTCGGATTGCATCATTACATTCTTTGTTCCACCACGGTACCATCTTAACACACTTACTAAGTTTACCAGTTTTATTCCCAATAGTTTGCTTAGCGCTTTTAATTATATTTGAAGTAAATTGCTCATTTATTTCATCAATACTTCCTGCCATATCAATCTTATCAAATTCATTATCACACAACTTAGCAAACACCTCCCAATTTGATTTAGAAAAAGTCCATCTCATGATACCGTCTAGCTCAACCACATTACTTATATCAAACTTGATTATAATCGGAAGATGATCACTCCCAATACTGTTATCTGCCAATACTTCCCAACTGCTACCAGAAGCTAATTGACTTGTTACCAGAGTTAGATCGATCGCAGACTCTGTTCCATCTCTAAAATTGAGTCTTGTACCTTGCCCATTATTTAAACAAACTAATTCCTTGCCTCCATTAAATCCTCCACTACCTGTCCGTTGTAATCTGTTGATCTCCCTCCCCACATTGTATTATGTGCATTAAAATCACCACACCATATTATTTCACTTCCTTGACAAAGTCTGTCTAATTCCTCTATTTTGAGTTTATTACATGGATTATAAAAATTCAGGACACTAATTTTCCTTTTATTAATCCAAACTTTACCCCCACTATTTCTAAATCAAGACTGTTCTTAAATTTTAGCCTACTATACGACATTACTTCTCTGATAAAGATTGCACATCCCCCTCCCTGACCATTATTTCTATCTTGTCTTATAGCACTATATCCCCCAATAATGAAGTCCAAATGAGTCTTCAGCCATGTTTCTTGGATACAAATAACGTCTGGTTTTTCTTTTAACTGATATATATAGGTCTTGAATTCTTGTCCATTTGCAATAAGGCTTCTAGCATTCCATTGCAGAATGAGAAAAACCATTAATCTACTCACTTATCTGTGACTCCTCATTATTGGGGGCTAGCATATCATGTATCATTTCAACGGTTATATCCTTTATCCCCAAAAATTCACCTGCTGCTTCCACTATTGTTTTCAGTCTTGACCTCTTTTTTGTTTGTTGCAAAGCAACATTCACCACTTTTCCAATAAAGGCCACAAATTTGTACTTATTTACTATCAATGCATCCTCTCCTATCACACACTTATGTGAACACTTTGTGGGGCTTTCCTTTGCCTGTGGGAGTTTGGGAAAATCTTTTGAAGAGAATATACTTGCTGCTACTTGGGATTTCCTAGCTATGTTTAATGATACCTTTTCTGTTGCTTCAGCATATGAGACTTTATTTTGCACTTTGTATCTCTGCACCTCCTTGGCCTTTTTCTGCACTTCGCAGCCCTGATACGCAGCACTATGTTCCCCACCACAATTACAACATTTCACCTTAGCACCTGCAGCACAACTACCATATTCATGTTCCCCCGCACATTTTGGACACCTGGGCTTAGTTGCTTTGCACTTGTCTGCCACATGCCCAAACCTTTGGCATTTAAAGCATCGCAGAGGTTTAGGGATGAATTCTCTTACTGGAAAGCTCATGCAACCTATCATTATTTTCTGTTGAATTGTTTCTTCAAACTGAAGAAGAACTGACAAACTATCCACTAGCTTACCCTGATACCTAGTAGGAAGACGCTTAACTACGACACTTTTCCCCCTTTAATTTCTTTCTTGAGTTCTTCAATGCTGATTTCTATCGGAACTCCACTGATAACTCCAAGTATTTTCCGATTTGCTCCAGGAACATGGCATTTAATTTGAACTTCATTCAAGGTCTTCATTTTCAGTAACTTTTCCTGTTGTTTTGCATTTATCATTTCTACCAACATCCGTCCTTTGCTCAGAAATCTTGCTTGCTTTATTGATCCAAGTTCTTTGTGAATCGCTTTAGTCAGGGCCACTGGATGTAGCTTAGCTGCGGCTTGCTCACCAAACTCCACAATCACTTTCCACTCTTCATTCTCAATCCTTTTCTTTGTTCTCTTCATTTCGTTCTGTGAATCAGATTCACTGAGACTGTCACTTGACATATCCATCTTCTTTCTTGAAGTCTTTTTTCTTACTTTATTCCATCCTCCTTCTCCTTCAGATTCACTTTCCATAACCTCCTCTCCAGGACTCAAAGACGCCATTCCACCAGCTGCTTCCTGCAGAATCAATCATTACAGCCCTTCTTTCAGGTGCGGTGCTTTTAAAGGTGCAGCGACGCTGATTAGTAATTAGGGAATGATTTCAGACAGCTGCCACTCTGTCAATCAGCCCGACTTTTTAACCCTTTGATCTCCTGTGAGGATTTTCCAAGTTGACTTCACAATTACAGTAGTCGGGTCTACTGAAGATAAAAGCATGGTAAAGGTATTTGAAAAGCCAATGTGATGCATTCACTGTGTGTTGGCGTTTCATTTTGTTGTTGTTATGGTGTTGTGTTCAGGGTCACATGGAGGGGGAGGTGTGGGGTCTGGCGGCTCATCCTCTACTTCCTGTCTGCGCCACCGTCAGCGACGACAAAACCCTGAGGATCTGGGAGCTGTCGGCCAATCATCGCATGGTAGCCGTCCGCAAACTGAAGAAGGGTGAGAGAGTTCACCTGTTCACAGTTCACCTGTTCACCTGTTCACCTGTTAACAGTTCACCTGTTCACCGGACTGTTGACCAGTGATTATTAACATTTCAAAGTATTCAGAAAAGTCAGAATTTTGAGAAAAAGTCAAAATGTTGACTTTTTCTCAAAATGTTGACTTTTTCTCAAAATCACCAAATTCTGACTTTTTGACAAAATTCTGACTTTTTGACAACATTCTGACTTTTTGACAACATTCTGACTTTTTCACAAAATTCTGATGTTTTTCTTTCTAAAAATATAAAAAATCTGACTTTCTCACAAATGCTAAAAATTCTCACTTTTTCTCAAAATGTTGACATTTTCACAAAATCTCCAAATTCTGACTTTTTCACAAAATTCTGACTTTCAAAAAATTCTGACTTTTTTCTGAAAATCTCAAAATGCTGACATTTTCTCAAAATGCTGACATTTTCTCAAAATGCTGACATTTTCTCAAAATGCTGACATTTTCTCAAAATGCTGACATTTTCTCAAAATGCTGACATTTTCTCAAAATTCTGACATTTTCAAGTCAGAATTTTGTGAAAGTCAGAATTTTGTGATTTTGAGAAAAAGTCAACATTTTGAGAAAAAGTCAACATTTTGAGAAAAAGTCAACATTTTGAGATTTTGTGAAAATGTCAGAATTTTGAGATTTTGTGAAAAAGTCAGAATTTTGAGATTTTGTGAAAAGTCAGAATTTTGAGATTTTTACAAAGAAAAAAAGTCAGAATTTTGTGAAAGTCATAATTTTGTGAAAAAGTCAGAATTTAGAGATCTTTCGAAAAAAGTCATAATTTTGAGAAATTGTCATAATTTTGAGATTTTGAGAAAAAGTCATAATTTTGAGATTTTGAGAAAAAGTCATAATTTTGAGATTTGTGAAAGTCATAATTTTGTGAAAGTCATAATTTTGTGAAAAAGTCAGAATTTGTGAAAGTCAGAATTTTGTGAAAAAGTCAGAATTTTGTGAAAAAATCAGAATTTTGCGGTGTTTCTGTTGTATCTTCATGGTTTCTCTTAGTAAAGACTACTTGTTGTATCTTCATGGTTCCTCTCATTAAAGACTACTTGTTGTATCTTCATGGTTCCTCTCATTAAAGACTACTTGTTGTATCTTCATGGTTCCTCTCATTAAAGACTACTTGTTGTATCTTCATGGTTCCTCTCATTAAAGACTACTTGTTGTAGTTGTCTCTCATGGTTCCTCTTAGTAAAGACTACTTGTTGTGTCTTCATGGTTCCTCTCATTAAAGACTACTTGTTGTAGTTGTATCTTCATGGTTTCTCTTAGTAAAGACTACTTGTTGTATCTTCATGGTTCCTCTCATTAAAGACTACTTGTTGTGTCTTCATGGTTCCTCTCATTAAAGACTACTTGTTGTATCTTCATGGTTCCTCTCATTAAAGACTACTTGTTGTAGTTGTATCTTCATGGTTCCTCTTAGTAAAGACTACTTGTTGTGTCTTCATGGTTCCTCTCATTAAAGACTACTTGTTGTGTCTTCATGGTTCCTCTTAGTAAAGACTACTTGTTGTGTCTTCATGGTTCCTCTCATTAAAGACTACTTGTTGTAGTTGTATCTTCATGGTTCCTCTTAGTAAAGACTACTTGTTGTGTCTTCATGGTTCCTCTCATTAAAGACTACTTGTTGTAGTTGTATCTTCATGGTTCCTCTTAGTAAAGACTACTTGTTGTGTCTTCATGGTTCCTCTCATTAAAGAGTCTCTCTCCCCCCCAGGAGGTCGCTGCTGCGCCTTCTCTCCGGACGGGAAGGCGCTGGCCGTGGGTCTGAGCGACGGCAGCTTCCTGGTGGTGAACGCTGACACGCTGGAGGACATGGTGACCTTCCACCACCGCAGGGAGCTCATCTCGGACATCCGCTTCTCCCAAGGTACCTGAATGCACCACGCAGATGTGAGGAGGCGGCGTGTGATTGGTCCGTCTGTGACCATCAGCTGTTTGTGTTTCAGACTCCGGGAAGTACCTGGCCGTGGCGTCGCACGACTCCTTCGTGGACATCTACAACGTTCTGACCAGCAAGAGGGTGGGAATCTGCAAAGGAGCGGGAAGCTACATCACACACATCGACTGGGACTCCAGAGGTAAGGCTACGCTAACAGGGTAACGGTTTGCAGGTCATGCTATGCTAACATGCTACACTAACATGCTAACGGTTTGCAGGTAATGCTACGCCAACATGCTAACGGTTTGCAGAAGAACTCAACTGTTTGAAGTACAGTCTAAAAGTTAAAAGAAGAAGCTAAATGATAGCAGTATACGCTAAATGTTAGCAGTAGAAGCTAACTTATAGCAGTAGAAGCTCAATGTTGGCAGTAGAAGCTAAATTATTGCAGTCTGAGCTAAATGTTAGAAGTAGAAGCTAAATGATAGCAATATATGCTAAATGTTGGCAGTATACGCTAACGTATAGCAGTAGAAGCTAAATGTTAGCAGTAGAAGCTAAATGTTAGCAGTAAGTAGAAGCTAGCTGATAGCAGTATACGCTAACGTATAGCAGTAGAAGCTAAATGTTAGCAGAACATGAAGGCCAGTGAAGGTCAAGATACAGATTGAGGCAAGGGGGTAAAACTTCCAAGATTGAGTCATAAATGTAAGAGAAAAACAAAACTAATATTCTCTTGAGATTTAAGTCCCAGAATGTTGAGAAACAGAAAGTGAAATGTATTTCCTGGTAAGCATGGAGCTGTGTCCCCTGCAGGTAAGCTGCTGCAGGTGAACACAGGAAACAAAGAGCAGCTGTTCTTCGAGGCGCCGCGAGGCCGGAAGCAGAGCATCAGCGTGGCCGAGGTCAGTTTTCAAAGAATCAAGATTCAAAGGTTTTTTCATCATATGCTCAGCAGCTACAGTGTAGAAATGGCAATGAAATGATTCTGACCTGAGCTCCTCCAACAATGCAACATATATCATAACATACAAAAATACAAAATAAAATAAAAAGTAGTGCAAAAAGTCTATATACATGTAAATAGACTAGTCTGCACAGAGGACTTTCTACTTCTTACATGTTGAACCCAAATACCTGTACTTTCTACTTCTTCATGTTGAACCCAAATACCTGTACTTTCTACTTCTTCCATGTTGAACCCAAATACCTGTACTTTCTACTTCTTCATGTTGAACCCAAATACCTGTACTTTCTACTTCTTCCATGTTGAACCCAAATACCTGTACTTTCTACTTCTTACATGTTGAACCCAAATACCTGTACTTTCTACTTCTTCCATGTTGAACCCAAATACCTGTACTTTCTGCTTCTTCCATGTTCCAAACAGGCTGGTTCCTTTAGTCTGAATGTGTGTTTGGTGGCGTGATCATTATTATTTAGAATCATTGCGTGCCTATTGATTTGAACACGATCCGTGTATCCATCATTTCCTGGTCTTCTCTAAAGAAGAGGGACCAATGGAAACGTTGTCATGTTGCCGTTGTTCAGCATGGAAACATTCATTAGCTAACAATGACATTATTGTTCTATTCATATAAAGGGAGGTCAGGTACTCTTTAAAGCAGCTGCTAGTTATGGGTACTT
Source organism: Dissostichus mawsoni (assembly GCA_011823955.1). Classification (NCBI taxonomy): domain Eukaryota; kingdom Metazoa; phylum Chordata; class Actinopteri; order Perciformes; family Nototheniidae; genus Dissostichus; species Dissostichus mawsoni. The sequence goes on from JAAKFY010000151.1 coordinate 19,838, forward strand.
TTTACTGAAGTACATTTCAAAGCCTCTTTACTTTGACTTGAGTGAAGAAGTTTAGTCAGTACTTCTACTTTCACCAGAATATTTTTAAACAGGAGTATCTGTACTTCTACTTGAGTAAAGGATGTGTGTACTTCTACCTGAGTAAAGGATGTGTGTAGATGTGCAGGAGGTGAGCTCCTCCAGTCTCACTTCCTGCAGATCCTCACCTCCTCTTTGTGTTTCAGTTTGAGAAGCTGGAGTGGGCTAGCTGGACGTCTGTGCTGGGTCCCACCTGTGAGGGGGCGTGGCCTACCTGTGAGGGGGCGGGGGCTACCTGTGAGGGGGCGTGGCCATCGCTCGGCCTCCTGAACGCAGCCTCGCTCACTAAGGACCGCCAGCTGCTCGCCACCGGGGACGACTTCGGGTTCCTCAAACTGTTCAGCTTCCCCTCACGGGTGAGATCTGTCGGCTGGGATTTAAAAAAACATGCTGGAAAAGATGATAACACAGCTGTTAGCAGTGGACGTTAACTGTTAGCACTAAAAGCTAACTGTTAGCAGTAGAGGCTAACTGTTAGCAGTAGAAGTTAAGTGTTAGCGGTAGAAGTTAACTGATAAAAGTAGAAGCTAACTGTTAGCAGTTTAAATTAACTGTTAGCACTAAAAGCTAACTGTTAGCAGTTTAAATTAACTGTTAGCAGTAGAAGCTAACTGTTAGTAGTAGAAGTTAAAGAAACCGGCTCGAGATACACTTGTTGTTATATTCCATGGAATGCTCTTAACATCCGATAGCAATGAATATCTTCAGTGCTTTGACAAAAAAACATCATCTGTGGTGAAGCCGTGGTGCTGTGAAAAGCACGACCAATCATCTGAGCCGGCCCGGCTAAAGTAACTGGATGGCCTACCTGCCTGTCAGCCTTCCATCTGTGCACAAACTGATCTCGTGCCCTCATTGGTCATGTGCGCGTTCGTGTGTGTTGGAGGAGGGGCTCTGTAAGAAGTGGCAGATTTTTTCCGGCTGTGTATTTTCAAATTCTAGCGCACTCGAGCTGGTTTCTCCAAAATGACATACCCCACCTTTAAGTGTTGGCAGAAGAAGCTAACTGTTAGCAGTAGAGGCTAACTGTTAGTAGTAGAAGTTAAGTGTTACTAGTAGAAGTTAAGTGTTAGCAGAAGAAGCTAACTGTTAGCAGTAGAAGTTAACTGTTCGCAGTAGAAGCTGACTGTTAGCAGTAGAAGTTACATTTTAGCAGTAGAAGCTGACTGTTAGCAGTAGAAGTTACGTTTTAGTAGTAGAAGCTAACTGTTAGCAGTAGAAGTTACGTTTTAGTAGAAGAAGCTAACTGTTAGCAGTAGAAGTTACATTTTAGCAGTAGAAGCTAACTGTTAGCAGTAGAAGTTACGTTTTAGCAGTAGAAGCTAACTGTTAGCACTGGAAGCTAAGTGTTAGCACTGGAAGCTAAGTGTTAATTTAAACGTTTGTTCGTTACACAACCACCGGGATCTTTCTGGTTGAATAAATGCTGAATACATGAGAAGCAGAGTCAGAGCAGTATTCCTGTAACCCCTCCTCTGTGTTCAGGGCCAGTTTGCTAAGTTTAAGAAGTACGTGGGTCACAGCTCCAATGTGACGAACGTGCGCTGGTCCAACGACGACTCGCTGCTGCTGTCGGTGGGGGGGGGCGACACGGCGCTGATGATCTGGACCCGAGAGCCAGGAGGAGGCCACAAGGAGAGCAGAGAGAGCCGAGCTGTGGACAGCGAGGAGTCCGACGACGACCCGGAGGAGGACGGGGTGAGCTCTTATTCTGAAGGCCTGACTTTTGAGAAGTTTCTACATTCAGAGCTTTTATTCTGAAAAAGGGACAGTTGTTTATACTAGGCGATGTTTCCACCTTCAGAGCTTTTATTGTGAAAATCTGACCTGATATCTAATGAGAGAAGTTCCAACATTACGAGAATCTAAACCTGCAATTGTTAAGAAAAGTTTCCGCCTTCAGAGCTTTTATTCTGAAAAACTGAACTTTTTTACAGGATCGGAATCAGAAATCCTTTATGATATTGATTATAGCAGCTGACGTACCCTAACTAAACGGACAACATTTAAACTGACAAATAAGAAGGGCAGAAATTAAGCGTGGGTTAAATCTGCCCTCAGTTTGTCCTGACAGGACCTGGCTGTGGATTAAATCTGCCCTCAGTTTGTCCTGACAGGACCTGGCTGTGGGTTAAATCTGCCCTCAGTTTGTCCTGACAGGACCTGGCTGTGGGTTAAATCTGCCCTCAGTTTATCCTGACAGGACCTGGCTGTGTTTCAGGCTACGACAGCGACGTGGCGCGGGAGAAGGCGGTGGATTACATCACTAAGATCTACTCTGCGAGCATCAGGAACATGACGGGAACCAGACCTCACCTTCAGCACCGAGAAGTGCCTGTGGAGGAGAGGTACACACACACACACACACAGACACACACACACACACACACACAGTTTCCTGAATCCTGTTTCCTGTCTCCTGCTTCCTGTTTCCTGCTTCCTGCCTCCTGTTTCCTGCCTCCTGCTTCATGCCTCCTGTTTCCTGCCTCCTGTTTCCTGCTTCCTGCCTCCTGTTTCCTGTTCCTGCCTCCTGCGTCCTGCTTCCTGCCTCCTGCTTCCTGCTTCTTGCTTCCTGCCTCCTGCGTCCTGCAGGCCTCCAGTGAGTCGTGCTGCTCCGCTGCCTGAGAAGCTTCTGAAGAACAACGTGAGCAAGAAGAAGAAGCTGGTGGAGGTCAGTGCTTCATGTTATTCAGTAATCATTGAGTGAAATCTGTCCCCCCCTCTCAGTGGGGTTGAAAGGTTTATCTTTTGTTCCTGGAGTTCAAAGCATTATTTCCAACTGTTCTCAAGATAAGATAAGACTTTATTTATCCCGAAGAAAATTGTTGTGCCAGAGTTACAAAAATACAATAAACACAGCAGCATGATAATCAAACTGTACACTAACAGTGCAGATCTACAGGAAACAGACGGTCACATCATTCATGTGAAAAACTGTGCAGTGAGCAGCAGTGTTTAGTTTAATAAACCTCGTGGCAGATATGTAATTGCACGCTATTAAATATCATTATTAATAATAATGATATTGCTCATGTTATATAGCAGAGTGTGTGTAATGATGGTATTGCACATGGTGGTGACAGTGTACAGCTGATGTGCTGCAGTGAGACTCGTCGTGCAGGATGTTGAGAGTTCCCTGTGAGACTCGGGATGTTGGGAGACTCAGGATGTTGAGAGTTCCCAGAGAGACTCAGGATGTTGAGAGACTCAGGATGTTGAGAGACTCAGGATGTTGAGAGACTCAGGATGTTGAGAGTTCCCTGTGAGACTCAGGATGTTGAGAGTTCCCTGTGAGACTTAGGATGTTGAGAGTTCCCTGTGAGACTCAGGATGTTGAGAGACTCAGGATGCTGAGAGTTCCCTGTAGAATCAGGATGTTTAGAGACTCAGGATGTTGAGAGACTCAGGATTTTGAGAGTTCCCAGAGAGACTCGGTATGTTGAGAGTTCCCAGAGAGACTCAGGATTTTGAGAGTTCCAAGAGAGACTCAGGATGTTGAGAGACTCAGGATGTTGAGAGACTCAGGATTTTGAGAGTTCCCAGAGAGACTCAGGATGGTGAGAGACTCAGGATGTTGAGAATTCCCAGAGAGACCCAGGATGTTGAGAGTTCCCAGAGAGACTCAGGATGTTGAGAGTTCCCAGAGAGACTCAGGATGTTGAGAGTTCCCAGAGAGACTCAGGATGTTGAAAGACTCAGGATGTTGAGAATTCCCAGAGAGACTCAGGATGTTGAGAGACTCAGGATGTTTAGAATTCCCAGAGAGACTCAGGATGGTGAGAGACTCAGGATGTTGAGAATTCCCAGAGAGACTCAGGATGTTGAGAGTTCCTAGAGAGACTCAGGATGTTGAGAGTTCCCAGAGAGCCTCAGGATGTTGAGAGTTCCCAGAGAGACTCAGGATGTTGAGAGTTCCCAGAGAGACTCAGGATGTTGAGAGACTCAGGATGTTGAGAATTCCCAGAGAGACTCAGGATGTTGAGAGTTCCCAGAGAGACTCAGGATGTTGAGAATTCCCAGAGAGACTCAGGATGTTGAGAATTCCCAGAGAGACTCAGGATGTTGAGAGTTCCCTGTGAGACTCAGGATGTTGAGAATTCCCAGAGAGACTCAGGATGTTGAGAGTTCCCTGAGAGACTCAGGATGTTATGAGTTCCCAGAGAGACTCAGGATGTTATGAGTTCCCAGAGAGACTCAGGATGTTATGAGTTCCCAGAGAGACTCAGGATGTTGAGAGTTCCCTGAGAGACTCAGGATGTTGAGAGACTCAGGATGTTGAGAGTTCCCTGAGAGACTCAGGATGTTGAGAGACTCAGGATGTTGAGAGTTCCCTGTGAGACTCAGGATGTTGAGAGACTCAGGATGTTGAGAGTTCCCTGTGAGACTCAGGATGTTGGGAGACTCAGGATGTTGAGAGTTCCCAGAGAGACTCAGGATGTTGAGAGTTCCCAGAGAGACTCAGGATGTTGAGAGTTCCCTGTGAGACTCAGGATGTTGAGAGTTCCCAGAGAGACTCAGGATGTTGAGAGACTCAGAATGTTGAGAGTTCCCAGAGAGACTCAGGATGTTGAGAGTTCCCAGAGAGACTCAGGATGTTGAGAGTTCCCTGAGAGACTCAGGATGTTGAGAGCTCCCAGAGAGACTCAGGATGTTGAGAGACTCAGAATGTTGAGAGTTCCCTGTGAGACTCAGGATGTTGAGAGTTCCCAGAGAGACTCAGGATGTTGAGAGTTCCCTGTGAGACTCAGGATGTTGAGAGTTCCCTGAGAGACTCAGGATTTTGAGAGACTCAGGATGTCGAGAGACTCAGGATTTTGAGAGACTCAGGATGTTGAGAGTTCCCTGTGAGACTCAGGATTTTGAGAGTTCCCAGAGAGACTCAGGATGTTGAGAGACTCAGAATGTTGAGAGTTCCCAGAGAGACTCAGAATGTTGAGAGTTCCCAGAGAGACTCAGGATGTTGAGAGTTCCCTGTGAGACTCAGGATGTTGAGAGTTCCCTGTGAGACTCAGGATGTTGAGAGTTCCCTGTGAGACTCAGGATGTTGAGAGTTCCCTGTGAGACTCAGGATGTTGAGAGTTCCCAGTCTCTGAGCATCTGGCTGTGTTTCAGGAGCTTGTGCTGGAGCACGTGTTCGGCTACAGAGGCTTCGACTGCCGCAACAACCTGCACTACCTGAACGACGGCAACGACATCATCTTCCACACCGCGGCCGCTGTCATCATCCAGAACCTGTCTGCCGGTCAGTACACACACACACACACACACACACCCACAACACACACACACACACACACCACACACACACACACACACACAGACACACAAACACACCTCAGTGCCCCCCACACGACACACACACACACACACACACACACAGACACACACACAAACACACCTCAGTGCCCCCCACACAGACACACACACACACACACAGACACAAACACACACACACACAGACACACACACACAAACACACCTCAGTGCCCCACACACACACACACACACACAGACACAACACACACACACACACACCTCAGTGCCCCACACACACACACACACACACACACACACACACACACACACACACACCATATCAGTGCCCCCAAACACACACACAGACACACACACATCAGTGCCCACACATACACATACACATACACACACACACACACACACACACAAACACACACACACACAGACCAACCCAGTCTCACGGCATTTCGTGTTATAGTCACGAAATTAATGTAATCTATTGATTCGTGTTCACCATCACGATTTCCAAAAAAAATTCATGTCACACAGAACGATTTGAAAAGCAATGTATTTCTATTGGTAGTATGTTTCGTGCCTGCACCACGTCTTTTCGTCCGGTCGGGTCTTGGAAGACCGGAAGCTGTGTGGTTCATAAAAACATTTTCTTACTCAATATCTTACCCTAAGCCTAAACCTAACCCTTTTATTTTTAATTGTATAATGTCGGAGTTTTTTTGCCGTTCGCGAGGAAAAGAAATGTGGCTCAGAGCCTCAGAGTACTGAAATCTGTGTTTTTTTTAAATCTTTTTTTCCTTCTAATTTGTTATTATTTGGTGCAGGCATGAAACACACTACCAATAGAAATACATTGCTTTTAAAATCGTTCTGTGTGACACGAAAAAAATGGGGAAATCGTGTTGGTGAACACGAATCAATAGATTACATTTTGTGACTATAACACGAAATGCCGTGAGACTGTGTTGCACAGACAAACAAACACACACACACACACACACACACACACACACACACACACACACACACACACACACAGCGCTGTTCATGATGAACTCTGCTGTTGACTTCCTGTTTCCTAACAGGAACGCAGAGTTTCTACCTGGAGCACACAGACGACATCCTGTGTCTGACCGTCAACCAGCATCCGAAATACCAAACATCATCGCCACGGACAGATCGGTGAGGCCAGTCACTTCCTGTTAGCTCATTCAGCTAGCTACAGTGTTAGCTCATTCAGCTAGCTACAGTGTTAGCTTCTTCAGCTAGCTACAGTGTTAGCTTTTTCAGCTATCTAGCGTTTTAGGTTCTTCAGCTACAATGTTAGGTTCTTCAGCTAGCTCCAGTGTTAGCTTCTTCAGCTAGCTACAGTGTTAGCTTCTATAGCTAGCTACAGTGTTAGCTTTTTCAGCTATCTACCCTTTTAGGTTTTTCAGCTACAGTGTTAGCTTCTTAAGCTAGCTCCAGTGTTAGCTTCTTCAGCTAGCTACAGTGTTAGCTTCTTCAGCTAGCTACAGTGTTAGCTTTTTCAGCTATCTAGCGTTTTAGGTTCTTCAGCTACAATGTTAGGTTCTTCAGCTAGCTCCAGTGTTAGCTTCTTCAGCTAGCTACAGTGTTAGCTTCTTCAGCTAGCTACAGTGTTAGCTTCTTCAGCTAGCTACAGTGTTAGCTTTTTCAGCTATCTACCGTTTTAGGTTCTTCAGCTAACTACAGTGTTAGCTTCTTCAGCTAGCTCCAGTGTTAGCTTCTTCAGCTAGCTACAGTGTTAGCTTCTTCTCCTAGCTCCAGTGTTAGCTTCTTCAGCTAGCTCCAGTGTTAGCTTCTTCAGCTAGCTACAGTGTTACAGACTTTCTGTTTCCACATATTAAAGCCATGTTTTTCTCATGCATGACCACACTGCTTTTTGCCCATTGCCCTTCTTTTCTTTTCCACGGCTTCCTCATTTTCACGCCTCACGTCATCCCCAGGTGACCTCGCTGACCTGCCAGGTGAGTCCTGCTGCCCCTCATCGATCACCTGTCTACATGCTGAAGAGTTTAATGTGTTAACGTGTTACCGTGTTCCCGTGTCGTTGGCTGAGTAGAGGCGGAGGTGTTCGGTGAGTATCAGCGGTCTGTTTGTAGCTCGCCCCCCCCCCCACAGGTCTGATGAAAACACTCTGGGACTCCATTCACACTAACCACAGGAAACTGGACTTATAAAAACAAATGATCATTTAAAGCAGGGGTCAAACTCAAGGCCTGCGACTTCATGTTATGGCTGCAAGAGTTGCAAAGAATATAATGCATTAATTATACGGTTACATGCCGCTTTACAGAAGCACGTTGCCCATAAACTACATGTCCAACAATGCATCTCATTTTGTGACACTGAAGAGTCTTGCAATTATCTGCCCCAGACTTCTAGGGAAGTTATTACCCTATCCGATAATAATCCAATGAAGAGGCAATCATGTAATATAATACATTATTTATATATATTATATATTTATATAGTCTTAAAGTTACAACCGGCCCTTTGAATGCAACCTTAATGCTGATGTGGCCCGAGGTGAAAGTGAGTTTGACCCCCCTGATTTAAAGCAAGACACTACTTAGAAAAACACTTTAAGAACCCGTTTCTATCACAGAAACATGAACATGTGATGAAGCCAGGTTCCTGCTTCATGTTGCTGACATGATTATTTTCTGATCCATAGAACATATGTTTACTCTTCAGTCTGAAGCCTTAGTGTGGGTGGAGCTTCTGTAAACACAGTTTTCTAACGTCTCTGTTTTAGTGTGAGCATGGCCGTCGAGAAACTAAAGGAGAAGCCTTGATTAGCGGAAGCATGCTAAGCTAGCCGGGCTAACCTTAGTGTTACTGTATGTTGGTGTTGTTGGTGGTAAGACTGTGATTCAGAGGGTCTTTATAAAGCAGGGTCTGATGGTGTGTTTAACTCATTACACATTATCCCACGTACATTAGCCTTTGTTTCAAAGTAAGCACATACTAAATGCTAAAACACCACTTTTAGCATTTCCTCTGTTACCTAGAACTCTTTCTCTATAATAAACAATTATCCAGGTTCCACAAAGCTAAAGTACCTTTTCCTGTTTAAATTAACGTTATTATTAGCTTAAACCAAACATAAAGAGGCATGTTATTATACAAAAGGGCCTAAATCAGAGCCTTGGGGTACACCACAACAGATAGCAGAAACTAATTATGCAAAAGGTGACACTTTCCATTTCAGCAGTTTGCCACTCTCCAACTTCACTACCTGTGGTTTGGAGTTATTTTGCGTCTTGACTTCAGGAGACAGGATGTGATCGTGGCCCCAGGCGTGAATAAGGTTCTCTGTAACTGTGTTCAGACAGGATGTGATCGTGGCCCAGGCGTGAATAAGGTTCTGTAACTGTGTTCAGACAGGATGTGATCGTGGCCTCAGGCGTGAATAAGGTTCTCTGTTACTGTGTTCAGACAGGATGTGATCGTGGCCCCAGGCGTGAATAAGGTTCTCTGTAACTGTGTTCAGACAGGATGTGATCGTGGCCCCAGGCGTGAATAAGGTTCTGTAACTGTGTTCAGACAGGATGTGATCGTGGCCCCAGGCGTGAATAAGGTTCTCTGTAACTGTGTTCAGACAGGATGTGATCGTGGCCCCAGGCGTGAATAAGGTTCTCTGTAACTGTGTTCAGACAGGATGTGATCGTGGCCCCAGGCGTGAATAAGGTTCTCTGTAACTGTGTTCAGACAGGATGTGATCGTGGCCCCAGGCGTGAATAAGGTTCTCTGTTACTGTGTTCAGACAGGATGTGATCGTGGCCCCAGGCGTGAATAAGGTTCTCTGTTACTGTGTTCAGACAGGATGTGATCGTGGCCCAGGCGTGAATAAGGTTCTCTGTAACTGTGTTCAGACAGGATGTGATCGTGGCCTCAGGCGTGAATAAGGTTCTCTGTAACTGTGTTCAGACAGGATGTGATCGTGGCCCCAGGCGTGAATAAGGTTCTCTGTTACTGTGTTCAGACAGGATGTGATTGTGGCCCCAGGCGTGAATAAGGTTCTCTGTTACTGTGTTCAGACAGGATGTGATCGTGGCCCCAGGCGTGAATAAGGTTCTCTGTAACTGTGTTCAGACAGGATGTGATCGTGGCCTCAGGCGTGAATAAGGTTCTCTGTAACAGTGTTCAGACAGGATGTGATCGTGGCCTCAGGCGTGAATAAGGTTCTCTGTAACTGTGTTCAGACAGGATGTGATCGTGGCCCCAGGCGTGAATAAGGTTCTGTAACTGTGTTCAGACAGGATGTGATCGTGGCCTCAGGCGTGAATAAGGTTCTCTGTAACTGTGTTCAGACAGGATGTGATCGTGGCCTCAGGCGTGAATAAGGTTCTCTGTTACTGTGTTCAGACAGGATGTGATCGTGGCCCCAGGCGTGAATAAGGTTCTGTAACTGTGTTCAGACAGGATGTGATCGTGGCCCCAGGCGTGAATAAGGTTCTGTAACTGTGTTCAGACAGGATGTGATCGTGGCCTCAGGCGTGAATAAGGTTCTCTGTTACTGTGTTCAGACAGGATGTGATCGTGGCCCCAGGCGTGAATAAGGTTCTCTGTAACTGTGTTCAGACAGGATGTGATCGTGGCCCCAGGCGTGAATAAGGTTCTGTAACTGTGTTCAGACAGGATGTGATCGTGGCCCCAGGCGTGAATAAGGTTCTCTGTAACTGTGTTCAGACAGGATGTGATCGTGGCCCAGGCGTGAATAAGGTTCTCTGTAACTGTGTTCAGACAGGATGTGATCGTGGCCCCAGGCGTGAATAAGGTTCTCTGTAACTGTGTTCAGACAGGATGTGATCGTGGCCCCAGGCGTGAATAAGGTTCTCTGTTACTGTGTTCAGACAGGATGTGATCGTGGCCCCAGGCGTGAATAAGGTTCTCTGTTACTGTGTTCAGACAGGATGTGATCGTGGCCCCAGGCGTGAATAAGGTTCTCTGTAACTGTGTTCAGACAGGATGTGATCGTGGCCTCAGGCGTGAATAAGGTTCTCTGTAACTGTGTTCAGACAGGATGTGATCGTGGCCCAGGCGTGAATAAGGTTCTCTGTTACTGTGTTCAGACAGGATGTGATTGTGGCCCCAGGCGTGAATAAGGTTCTCTGTACTGTGTTCAGACAGGATGTGATCGTGGCCCCAGGCGTGAATAAGGTTCTCTGTAACTGTGTTCAGACAGGATGTGATCGTGGCCTCAGGCGTGAATAAGGTTCTCTGTAACAGTGTTCAGACAGGATGTGATCGTGGCCTCAGGCGTGAATAAGGTTCTCTGTAACTGTGTTCAGACAGGATGTGATCGTGGCCCCAGGCGTGAATAAGGTTCTGTAACTGTGTTCAGACAGGATGTGATCGTGGCCTCAGGCGTGAATAAGGTTCTGTAACTGTGTTCAGACAGGATGTGATCGTGGCCTCAGGCGTGAATAAGGTTCTCTGTAACTGTGTTCAGACAGGATGTGATCGTGGCCCAGGCGTGAATAAGGTTCTCTGTAACTGTGTTCAGACAGGATGTGATCGTGGCCTCAAGCGTGAATAAGGTTCTCTGTTACTGTGTTCAGACAGGATGTGATCGTGGCCCAGGCGTGAATAAGGTTCTCTGTAACTGTGTTCAGACAGGATGTGATCGTGGCCTCAGGCGTGAATAAGGTTCTGTAACTGTGTTCAGACAGGATGTGATCGTGGCCCCAGGCGTGAATAAGGTTCTCTGTAACTGTGTTCAGACAGGATGTGATCGTGGCCTCAGGCCTGAATAAGGTTCTGTAACTGTGTTCAGACAGGATGTGATCGTGGCCTCAGGCCTGAATAAGGTTCTGTAACTGTGTTCAGACAGGATGTGATCGTGGCCTCAGGCTGAATAAGGTTCTGTAACTGTGTTCAGACAGGATGTGATCGTGGCCTCAGGCGTGAATAAGGTTCTCTGTAACTGTGTTCAGACAGGATGTGATCGTGGCCCCAGGCGTGAATAAGGTTCTCTGTAACTGTGTTCAGACAGGATGTGATCGTGGCCCCAGGCGTGAATAAGGTTCTGTAACTGTGTTCAGACAGGATGTGATCGTGGCCCCAGGCGTGAATAAGGTTCTGTAACTGTGTTCAGACTGGATGTGATTGTGGCCCCAGGCGTGAATAGGTTCTCTGTAACTGTGTTCAGACTGGATGTGATCGTGGCCTCAGGCGTGAATAAGGTTCTGTAACTGTGTTCAGACAGGATGTGATCGTGGCCCCAGGCGTGAATAAGGTTCTGTAACTGTGTTCAGACGGGATGTGATCGTGGCCCCAGGCGTGAATAAGGTTCTGTAACTGTGTTCAGACGGATGTGATCGTGGCCTCAGGCGTGAATAAGGTTCTGTAACTGTGTTCAGACTGGATGTGATCGTGGCCTCAGGCGTGAATAAGGTTCTGTAACTGTGTTCAGACAGGATGTGATCTTGGCCCCAGGCGTGAATAAGGTTCTGTAACTGTGTTCAGACAGGATGTGATCGTGGCCTCAGGCGTGAATAAGGTTCTCTGTAACTGTGTTCAGACAGGATGTGATCGTGGCCCAGGCGTGAATAAGGTTCTGTAACTGTGTTCAGACAGGATGTGATCGTGGCCTCAGGCGTGAATAAGGTTCTCTGTAACTGTGTTCAGACTGGATGTGATCGTGGCCTCAGGTGTGAATAAGGTTCTGTAACTGTGTTCAGACAGGATGTGATCTTGGCCCCAGGCGTGAATAAGGTTCTGTAACTGTGTTCAGACAGGATGTGATCGTGGCCTCAGGCGTGAAATAAGGTTCTCTGTAACTGTGTTCAGACAGGATGTGATCGTGGCCCCAGGCGTGAATAAGGTTCTGTAACTGTGTTCAGACAGGATGTGATCGTGGCCCCAGGCGTGAATAAGGTTCTTTAACTGTGTTCAGACAGGATGTGATCGTGGACCCCAGGCGTGAATAAGGTTCTGTAACTGTGTTCAGACAGGATGTGATCGTGGCCTCAGGCGTGAATAAGGTTCTCTGTAACTGTGTTCAGACAGGATGAGATCGTGGCCTCAGGCGTGAATAAGGTTCTCTGTAACTGTGTTCAGACAGGATGTGATCGTGGCCCAGGCGTGAATAAGGTTCTGTAACTGTGTTCAGACAGGATGTGATCGTGGCCCAGGCGTGAATAAGGTTCTCTGTAACTGTGTTCAGACAGGATGTGATCGTGGCCCTCAGGCGTGAATAAGGTTCTGTTACTGTGTTCAGACAGGATGTGATCGTGGCCTCAGGCGTGAATAAGGTTCTCTGTAACTGTGTTCAGACAGGATGTGATCGTGGCCTCAGGCGTGAATAAGGTTCTCTGTAACTGTGTTCAGACAGGATGTGATCGTGGCCTCAGGCGTGAATAAGGTTCTGTAACTGTGTTCAGACAGGATGTGATCGTGGCCTCAGGCGTGAATAAGGTTCTCTGTAACTGTGTTCAGACAGGATGTGATCGTGGCCCAGGCGTGAATAAGGTCTCTGTAACTGTGTTCAGACAGGATGTGATCGTGGCCTCAGGCGTGATAAGGTTCTGTAACTGTGTTCAGACAGGATGTGATCGTGGCCTCAGGCGTGAATAAGGTTCTGTAACTGTGTTCAGACAGGATGTGATTGTGGCCCAGGCGTGAATAAGGTTCTCTGTAACTGTGTTCAGACAGGATGTGATCGTGGCCCCAGGCGTGAATAAGGTTCTCTGTAACTGTGTTCAGACAGGATGTGATCGTGGCCTCAGGCGTGAATAAGGTTCTGTAACTGTGTTCAGACAGGATGTGATCGTGGCCCCAGGCGTGAATAAGGTTCTCTGTAACTGTGTTCAGACTGGATGTGATCGTGGCCCCAGGCGTGAATAAGGTTCTGTACTGTGTTCAGACAGGATGTGATCGTGGCCCAGGCCTGAATAAGGTTTCTGTAACTGTGTTCAGACAGGATGTGATCGTGGCCCCAGGCGTGAATAAGGTTCTGTAACTGTGTTCAGACAGGATGTGATCGTGGCCCCAGGCGTGAATAAGGTTCTGTAACTGTGTTCAGACAGGATGTGATCGTGCCCAGGCGTGAATAAGGTTCTCTGTAACTGTGTTCAGACAGGATGTGATCGTGGCCCAGGCGTGAATAAGGTTCTGTAACTGTGTTCAGACAGGATGTGATCGTGCCTCAGGCGTGAATAAGGTTCTCTGTAACTGTGTTCAGACAGGATGTGATCTTTGCCTCAGGCGTGAATAAGGTTCTGTAACTGTGTTCAGACTGGATGTGATCTTGCCTCAGGCGTGAATAAGGTTCTGTAACTGTGTTCAGACTGGATGTGATCGTGGCCCCAGGCGTGAATAAGTTCTTGTAACTGTGTTCAGACAGGATGTGATCGTGGCCTCAGGCGTGAATAAGGTTCTTTACTGTGTTCAGACAGGATGTGATCGTGGCCCCAGGCGTGAATAAGGTTCTGTAACTGTTCAGACAGGATGTGATCGTGGCCCAGGCGTGAATAAGGTTCTCTGTAACTGTGTTCAGACAGGATGTGATCGTGGCCCCAGGCGTGAATAAGGTTCTTTAACTGTTCAGACAGGATGTGATCGTGGCCCCAGGCGTGAATAAGGTTTCTGTAACTGTGTTCAGACAGGATGTGATCGTGGCCTCAGGCGTGAATAAGGTTCTCTGTAACTGTGTTCAGACAGGATGTGATCGTGGCCCCAGGCGTGAATAAGGTTCTGTAACTGTGTTCAGACAGGATGTGATTGTGCCTCAGGCGTGAATAAGGTTCTGTAACTGTGTTCAGACAGGATGTGATCGTGGCCTCAGGCGTGAATAAGGTTCTGTAACTGTGTTCAGAGGATGTGATCGTGGCCCTCAGGCGTGAATAAGGTTCTGTAACTGTGTTCAGACAGGATGTGATGTGGCCCAGGCGTGAATAAGGTTCTGTAACTGTGTTCAGACAGGATGTGATCTTTGCCCAGGCGTGAATAAGGTTCTGTAACTGTGTTCAGACAGGATGTGATCGTGGCCCAGGCGTGAATAAGGTTCTGTAACTGTGTTCAGACAGGATGTGATCTTGGCCCAGGCGTGAATAAGGTTCTCTCTACTGTGTTCAGACAGGATGTGATCTTGGCCCAGGCGTGAATAAGGTTCTGTAACTGTGTTCAGACAGGATGTGATCGTGGCCCCAGGCATGAATAAGGTTCTGTAACTGTGTCAGACAGGATGTGATCGTGGCCCCAGGCGTGAATAAGGTTCTGTAACTGTGTTCAGACAGGATGTGATCGTGCCCAGGCGTGAATAAGGTTCTGTAACTGTTCAGACAGGATGTGATCTGGCCCCAGGCGTGAATAAGGTTCTGTAACTGTGTTCAGACAGGATGTGATCTTGGCCCAGGCGTGAATAAGGTTCTGTAACTGTGTTCAGACAGGATGTGATCGTGGCCCCAGGGTGAATAAGGTTTCTGTAACTGTGTTCAGACAGGATGTGATCGTGGCCCCAGGCGTGAATAAGGTTCTGTAACTGTGTTCAGACTGGATGTGATCGTGGCCCCAGGCGTGAATAAGGTTCTGTAACTGTGTTCAGACAGGATGTGATCGTGGCCCCAGGCGTGAATAAGGTTCTGTAACTGTGTTCAGACAGGATGTGATCTTTGCCCAGGCGTGAATAAGGTTCTGTAACTGTGTTCAGACAGGATGTGATCGTGGCCCCAGGCGTGAATAAGGTTCTGTAACTGTGTTCAGACAGGATGTGATCTTGGCCCCAGGCTGAATAAGGTTCTCTGTAACTGTGTTCAGACAGGATGTGATCTTGGCCCCAGGCGTGAATAAGGTTCTGTAACTGTGTTCAGACAGGATGTGATCTTGGCCCCAGGCATGAATAAGGTTCTGTAACTGTGTCAGACAGGATGTGATCGGGCCCCAGGCGTGAATAAGGTTCTGTAACTGTGTTCAGACAGGATGTGATCTTGGCCCCAGGCGTGAATAAGGTTCTGTAACTGTGTTCAGACAGGATGTGATCTTGGCCCCAGGCGTGAATAAGGTTCTGTAACTGTGTTCAGACAGGATGTGATCTTGGCCCCAGGCGTGAATAAGGTTCTGTAACTGTGTTCAGACAGGATGTGATCGTGGCCCCAGGTGTGAATAAGGTTCTGTAACTGTGTTCAGATGCAGTTTAGAGGTTCCTCTCTGAATCCCAAACACTCACCAGTTTCTCTGTTGAATAAGCATGTCGGTCCCTAAGAGTAGAACCTGGTCCTTAAATATAAGATGGTTCCCCCCATCTCCCCCCTCTTGAATATTAGCCTGTTAGTCTCCCTGATACTCAGCACCTCCTCTCCTCGGTTCCTTTGGTTCTCCTTCCTTACCTCCTCTGTCCTTGAATCCTTGGCTCTCTGGTTCCTTGGCCCATAAACTCTTTCATTTTGTGTTTACGTTGTTCTGCTGTTTCTCTGTTCTTGGTTCCTTACTAAGTGCTTCATTTCTTAAGTTTCCCCCAGTCCTTTTCTGCTCATTACCTTGGGTTCCTCGCCCTTTTGGTTCCTTAAAACCTTCCCTTGTGTTGTTCCACAGTGCCTGACCACCTGACTCTTGTGTTTTTAAGTCCAATAGTTGCTATGTTCCCAAATCCATGCTTATTTGGTTTCTACGTCCTATGTTTATCTAGTCATGAGGATATTAGGTTCCTTTGTCTTTTTGGAACTTAGTTTCCTCAGTCCTATGTTTTTTTGTTTCCTAAGTTATATGGGACCAGGTTCCTAAGTCCCACCGTGCCGCGTAGATCCTCTGGTCCAAGGCTCCTTGAATCCTTAGGTCCTGTGTTAAGAGATGCTTCGGTTCCTAGTTCTTCAGTGCTCTGGTTCTATGTTCCTAGTTCTTGCGTGCTCTGGTTCTATGTCTCTGGTTCTCCCCCACAGGCCTCTCTCCCTCCATCCATGTGTGGGACGCCCTCACTAAGCAGACGCTCTCCATCCTGCGCTGCTCTCATGCTAAAGGCGTGGGCTACGTTAACTTCAGCGCCACAGGAAAGCTGCTGCTGTCCGTGGGGGTGGAGCCTGAAACACCATCACCGTGTGGAGGTGGCAGGAAGGTACGTGGAGCCTGAACACACACATCACTGTGTGGAGGTGGCAGGAAGGTAGGTGGAGCCTGAACACACCATCACTGTGTGGAGGTGGCAGGAAGGTACGTGGAGCCTGAACACACCATCACTGTGTGGAGGTGGCAGGAAGGTAGGTGGAGCCTGAACACACCATCACCATGTGGACGTGGCAGGAAGGTAGGTGGAGCCTGAACACACCATCACCGTGTGGAGGTGGCAGGAAGGTAGGTGGAGCCTGAACACACCATCACCGTGTGGAGGTGGCAGGAAGGTAGGTGGAGCCTGAACACACCATCACCGTGTGGAGGTGGCGAACAGGCTTCCGCTCTTTGTTATAATGCCAAAAACAAGGTTCATCCAGTTTCTACCGTGACGTCATCAGAGGCTCCGAGCCTCAGTAAAAGGATCTAAAGCAGCTGCTGTGTATTAGTACTCTAAATGCACCACAGAGTACCACCTCTCTGAAGCTGCCCTCTGCCCCCCCCCCCCCCCCAGGCACCAAGGTGACCTGTAAAGGCGGCCATGCTGAGCGGATCTTCGTGGTGGAGTTCAGACCGGACTCAGACACCCAGTTTGTATCGGTGGGAATCAAACACATCAAGTTCTGGACCCTGGTGGGCGGCTCGCTGGTTTACAAGAAGGGAGTGATCGGAGCGGTGGAGGACGGCCGCATGCAGACCATGCTGTCCGTGGCCTTCGGTGCTGTAAGTTCAACATCTCCTACCATTTATAGGCATATATTATGGGTCTCAGATATATATAAAAAACATGTCTATGATGTGTTTTGCTCAAAATACCAAAACACGTCTCATTGTTTCTGACAGCAACGTTTCTGATTGGCCCGTGGGTGTAAAGCCCGCCCACATTTTAGTAATGTCGTCATGACGCAGGAAATCTGGATCAGCTCCGTTGTTGTCACTTTGTGAGTCTCCTGACACACCGGGACACATGGTGATGTAGAGAAGACATCACTTTGTGAGTCTCCTGACACACTGGGGACACATGGTGATGTAGAGAAGACATCACTTTGTGAGTCTCCTGACACACCGGGGACACATGGTGATGTAGAGAGGACATCACTTTGTGAGTCTCCTGACACACCGGGGACACATGGTGATGTAGAGAAGACATCACTTTGTGAGTCTCCTGACACACCGGGGACACATGGTGATGTAGAGAGACATCACTTTGTGAGTCTCCTGACACACCGGGGACACATGGTGATGTAGAGAAGACATCACTTAGTGAGTCTCCTGACACACGGTGATGTAGAGAAGACATCACTTAGTGAGTCTCCTGACACACCGGGGACACATGGTGATGTAGAGAAGACATCACTTTGTGAGTCTCCTGACACACCGGGGACACATGGTGATGTAGAGAAGACATCACTTTGTGAGTCTCCTGACACACCGGGGACACATGGTGATGTAGAGAAGACATCACTTTGTGAGTCTCCTGACACACCGGGGACACATATTTCATTTCATTTCATTTCAAGCCTTTATTTATCCAGGTGAATCCCATTGAGATCATTGATCTCTTTTTCAAGGAGACCTGCTCAAGTAGGTTCCACATGAAACATAAAACAACAGAACAACAAAAAGGACATCATACAGCATCATTACAGGGATTACAATTTACAATAACTATCCACATGAACAGGTTCCAACAGCATCCGACTGAGTAGCATCCAACCGAGCTTTAAAACATTTAGTGGCACCAGATTGCTCAGTTTCCATTTAATTTGCAGACTGTTCAAAGACAGAGGAGCTGCGCGTCTAAAAGCTGTCTCCCTAAATCAGTCCTAGCAGCTGGCTCATTAGTGAAACCACAGCACAGATCTCAGGCAGTAGCCACTTACAATTCTCCGTGAGATCAGGGAGCAGATGGAGGAGGGAAGTCTCCCTAACATGGCTTTGTAGATGAACATGTACCAGAGACTGAGCCTCCGTACAGTGAGTGAAGGCAGACCAGCCCTTGCATACAGGGTGCAGTGAAGGGTTAATACTTTACAGTTTGTCACACATCTCAGTGCACTGTGATACGCAGCATCTAACTGGATCAGGTGATGATCAGGTGATGATCAGGTGATGATCAGGTGATGGGCAGGTGATGATCAGGTGATGATCAGGTGATGATCAGGTGATGGGCAGGTGATGATCAGGTGATGATCAGGTGATGGGCAGGTGATGATCAGGTGATGATCAGGTGATGATCAGGTGATGGGCAGGTGATGATCAGGTGATGATCAGGTGATGGGCAGGTGATGATCAGGTGATGGGCAGGTGATGATCAGGTGATGGGCAGGTGCATTCATATAGACCAGATCCCCAGAGTCCAGCACAGGTCAAAAGGTCACAGCCTTTTCCTGGCCTCAGTGAGAAGCAGGACGTGTTCCTGTAAAGAAACCTAGCCTCACCCTCAGCTCTCTGAGCAGGTTATTGACCTGAAGTTTAAAAGAGAGGCAATGATCCAGCCAGAGACCAAGGTATTTGTAACAGGTAACCACTTCAAGTTTTATAATATCTAAAACAGGCTCTGGTGTCTTTTAGCTTTGAAAAGAGCATTACTTTGGTTTTATCAACATTTCAAAGAAGCTTTAGTTCAGAGAGCTGAGTCTGAATAATGTTAAAAACAGCCTGTAATTCATCAACAGCCTCCTGAATGGAGGGACCTGCACAGTACATCACGGTGTCGTCCGCATCAAAATGTAAAGTTGCTCCATCCACATTTTGACCTAAGCTGTTGATGTAGATGGAAAATAAAAGCGGACCTAAAACAGAACCTTGTGGAACACCATTAGTAATGTTTAACCACTCAGAAGACAGCCCATCAAAGTGAACACATTGGGACCTTTCAGAGAGGGAGTTCACAAACCACCCACTGCATGGCTGGATATGCCAATACTGAGTAGCCTCTGCTTCAAGATGCCATGATCGACGGTCTCAAACGCTTTGGACAGGTCAACAAACAGAGCTGCACAACTCTGCTTATTATCTAAGATACTCTCCATATCATTCACCACTTTCATTGTCGCAGTACAGAAGCTGACTTCCATACTTTTGGAATTGTGTTTGTGCTGAGGGAGAGGTTAAAAAGAGAAGTGAGAGGTGGAGCAATAAGATCTGCAGCTATCTTTAAAAAGAAAGGTTCTACGTTGTCCGGGCCAGCCGGTTTCTTAGGATCTAACTTGGTTAAGGCTTCATGAACGACTTCAATAGTAAAAGGAGTAAAACTGAAAGGGTTTTCCAGACCACATTGTTCAGAGTCACGGACTGAGGTGATCACAGAAGCAGAGTTAGTGACAGAATCAAACAGAGAGCCGCAGGACACAAAAAGCTCATTAAAACAATTTAACATGGTAGCCCTGTCCGATATAGAGCCAGATGCTGTGGTGAGGCACGGAGGAGCTCATTACGGATCTCACCGGTGGATAGCGATTTTATGGCTTTCCAAAATGTTCCAGGATTATTCAGGTTCTTTGTGGTGACTGACAGATAATACTTAGACTCAGCACTTTTTCTTTGTGAAGTGAAGCTATTCCTTAGCTGCCTAAAGCCATTCTACCTCTGAGCCTGATGTCCTAGCCTTTGCCCAGGCCTTGTTTCTCTCATGAAGGAGACTAGATCATTCAGCAGAAAACCAAGGATTGTCTCGTCCCTTCACTCTAAATGTACGCAGGGGTGCATGTCTATCTATGATCTCCATAAAACCAAGATAAAAATAAGACCATGCAGTTTCTATGTCAGCACACAGATCGATTCTTTCCCAATCAACCCAAACAGATCAGGAACAAAACCCTGCTCCACAAAATGTTTTGTGTCCCTCTTACTGATAATGCGAGGTTTACCCTTTTGGACCTTAAGTGTCCCTGATTGCGGCGACAGCACAGTGATCACTCACATCATTAGCAAATACTCCCACAGATGAGTATTTATGGGGAACATTAGTTAAGATGAGATCAATTAAGGAGGATTTATTTGGGAACTTAATGTTAGGGCGAGTAGGACTGTCTATAATCTGAGTAACATTCAATGAGATACAAAGGTTTTTAAAATCCTCTGATACTGTAGTTAACCAGTCCCAGTTAAAATCTCCAAGTAGCACTATTTCCTTGTAGTCTAGTTGAGCTAAAAGATTGCCAACGAAGACAAGGAGTCCTTGACAGCTGAGGGGGGTCTGTAACAGCCCACCACCATGACCTGTTGACCCTTTGCTACTTCGATATTTAAGGCTAAAAATTCGAGTTGTTTACTGATAGATTTGGAAACCATCTTGGTTACACAAACTTATTTTTCACATAAATGGCAACGCCGCCACCTTTATTAGGTCTGTCGGTACGATACACACTGTAACCATTTAAGGATATGTCAGAGGCCAATATGGATTTATTTAGCCACGACAATTGTGGAGGGAAACTTCTGTAGCGATGCAGGAGGAGTCACCGACTCAGGAAGGAGACACGGGAGAGCTGGAGCTTAGATGTCAAACACTGATGGTTTATTAGGAGCTTCGGCCGGAGGATTCACAAAACAAGTCAAAGAGCCAGAGGTTCTGACTTCACGGTAGAGTTGCCACATCAATTCTGAAGAACTCTCCCCCAGACCCGTGTATTTAGCTAGTTCAGAGAGAATAATCAACATCGTGCATAACAAGATAGAATGATAACACTATCAGCTGACGCCAACAGGCAGGAACAGGGAGACACTGAGAGCACAGCAGCCAAGGTTACAGGTGCGTGTGCTCAGTCAGGACAGCATGAACTGATCAACTGGGTCAAAGCTATGGACCTTGGAAAATATTTCCGCAACAACAATGACATCAGCATCAGTCGAGCTCGCCCAAATGCGGACAAAATCTAGTTTAGGTAAAAGACTGCGCACATTTAAGTGAATGAAACCCAGCCCAGACCTATAATTAAAATCAGCAGGAGTAGCGATCTGACTACTGGGCGCTCCAGGGTTAGGTTGTTCATTTCCTGATAGCAATAATAACAAGAAAACCAGGCATCTTTTCCTCTTAATCGACACACATACATTGTCATCTACTTAAAATCACCAGCAGAGTCTGTGAAAGTGTGATTAGAGCTTTCTACATATTGATGTAGAAAAGACATCACTTTGTGAGTCTCCTGAGACACCGGGGACACATGTTGATGTAGAAAAGACATCACTTTGTGAGTCTCCTGAGACACCGGGGACACATGGTGATGTAGAAAAGACATCACTTTGTGAGTCTCCTGACACACCGGGGACACATGTTGATGTAGAGAAGACATCACTTTGTGAGTCTCCTGACACACCGGGGACGCATGGTGATGTAGAAAAGACATCACTTTGTGAGTCTCCTGACCGACCGGGGACACATGGTGATGTAGAAAAGACATCACTTTGTGAGTCTCCTGAGACACCGGGGACACATGGTGATGTAGAGAAGACATCACTTTGTGAGTCTCCTGACACACCGGGGACACATGGTGATGTAGAGAAGACATCACTTTGTGAGTCTCCTGACACACCGGGGACACATGGTGATGGAGAGAAGACATCACTTTGTGAGTCTCCTGACACACCGGGGACACATGGTGATGGAGAGAAGACATCACTTTGTGAGTCTCCTGACACACCGGGGACACATGGTGATGTAGAGAAGACATCAAAAAGTGCGTTTTGCATGATAGGAGAGCTTTAAATCTCTTCTCACATGAACTCTGTCAGGTTTCTATTCTCCTGATGGCTCAGTGTCTGTCTCTTCCAGAACAACCTGACGTTCACCGGCGCCATCAACGGAGACGTGTTCGTGTGGGGGAGCACTTCCTGGTGCGCGTGGTGGCGAAGGCGCACAGCGGCCCGGTGTTCACGATGTACACCACGCTGAGGGATGGCCTGATCGTCACCGGGGGGAAGGAGAGGCCGTGAGTAAAGACATTCAGAAGTGTCATCCTGCTAAAATAATGGTTAGCGTAGCATACAAATCAGTGTCAAAATCTGCAGGAGAGATACAAACGTTAGCTGTCAACTGTTAGCTGTTAACCGTTAGCTGTCAACCGTTAGCTGTCAACTGTTAGCTGTTTGCCGTTAGCTGTTAGCTGTTAACCGTTAGCTGTTTACTGTTAGCTGTTGCCGTTAGCTGTTAACTGTCCACTGTTAGCCGTTAGCTGTTAACCGTTAGCTGTCCGCTGTTAGCCGTTAGCTGTCCGCTGTTAACCGTTAGCTGTCTGCTGTTAGCGGTCCGCTGTTAGCCGTTAGCTGTCTGCTGTTAACCATTAGCTGTCCGCTGTTAGCCGTAGGCTGTCCGCTGTTAACCGTTAGCTGTCTGCTGTTAGCGGTCCGCTGTTAGCCGTTAGCTGTCTGCTGTTAACCATTAGCTGTCCGCTGTTAGCCGTTAGCTGTTAACCGTTAGCTGTCTGCTGTTAGCGGTCCGCTGTTAGCCGTTAGCTGTTAGCCGTTAGCTGTCTGCTGTTAACCATTAGCTGTCCGCTGTTAGCCGTTAGCTGTTAACCGTTAGCCTTCCGCTGTTAGCCGTTAGCTGTTAGCCGTTAGCTGTTAACCGTTAGCCGTCCGCTGTTAGCTGTTAGCCGTTAGCTGTTAACCGTTAGCTGTCCGCTGTTAGCTACTAGTAGCAATCAGGAGTTCCATAGATTCGCATTATGTTGCGTTCAAGGTTTTTCAGTTCAAATGAATACCGGTCCAAGTGTTCAATGCTATCTTGTGAAATGTAGTTTTAATGAGAGGCTGGACATTTTTTCACAGCTATAAAACAGATAATAGAGGATTTAATGACCGGTTTAACTTCCTGTCAGAAACCAGTATGCTAACGCTAATAATGGAGAGTATGCTAATTACATGGGATCATTGCTATTTGTAGGGTTAGTCTTCACTGGGATTGCCTTTGACCACTAGATCTCTGCTTCATGCACCTGTGTGTGATGGACAGCTGTAGAGAGTAACGTGGTGTGTTCAGG
The DNA here is from genome assembly GCA_011823955.1 of Dissostichus mawsoni. Taxonomy (NCBI): domain Eukaryota; kingdom Metazoa; phylum Chordata; class Actinopteri; order Perciformes; family Nototheniidae; genus Dissostichus; species Dissostichus mawsoni. The sequence goes on from JAAKFY010000151.1 coordinate 43,243, forward strand.
TGTAGTGAGTAACCTGGTGTGTTCAGGTGTAGTGAGTAACGTGGTGTGTTCAGGTGTAGTGAGTAACCTGGTGTGTTCAGGTGTAGTGAGTAACGTGGTGTGTTCAGGTGTAGTGAGTAACGTGGTGTGTTCAGGTGTAGTGAGTAACCTGGTGTGTTCAGGTGTAGTGAGTAACCTTGTGTGTTCAGGTGTAGTGAGTAACGTGGTGTGTTCAGGTGTAGTGAGTAACGTGGTGTGTTCAGGTGTAGTGAGTAACGTGGTGTGATCAAGTGTAGTAAGTAACGTGGTGTGTTCAGGTGTAGTGAGTGACGTGGTGTGATCAAGTGTAGAGATTAACGTGGTGTGTTCAGGTGTAGTGAGTAACGTGGTGTGATCAAGTGTAGTGAGTAACCTGGTGTGTTCAGGTGTAGTGAGTAACGTGGTGTGTTCAGGTGTAGTGAGTAACCTGGTGTGTTCAGGTGTAGTGAGTAACGTGGTGTTTCAGGTGTAGTGAGTAACCTGGTGTGTTCAGGTGTAGTGAGTAACCTGGTGTGTTCAGGTGTAGTGAGTAACCGTGTGTTCAGGTGTAGTGAGTAACGTGGTGTGTTCAGGTGTAGTGAGTAACGTGGTGTGTTCAGGTGTAGTGAGTAACGTGGTGTGTTCAGGTGTAGTGAGTAACGTGGTGTGATCAAGTGTAGTGAGTGACGTGGTGTGATCAAGTGTAGAGATTAACGTGGTGTGTTCAGGTGTAGTGAGTAACGTGGTGTGTTCAGGTGTAGTGAGTAACCTGGTGTGTTCAGGTGTAGTGAGTAACCTGGGTGTGTTCAGGTGTAGTGAGTAACCTTGTGTGTTCAGGTGTAGTGAGTAACGTGGTGTGTTCAGGTGTAGTGAGTAACGTGGTGTGATCAAGTGTAGTGAGTAACCTGGTGTGTTCAGGTGTAGTGAGTAACGTGGTGTGTTCAGGTGTAGTGAGTAACGTGGTGTGTTCAGGTGTAGTGAGTAACGTGGTGTGTTCAGGTGTAGTGAGTAACGTGGTGTGATCAAGTGTAGTAAGTAACGTGGTGTGTTCAGGTGTAGTGAGTGACGTGGTGTGATCAAGTGTAGAGATTAACGTGGTGTGTTCAGGTGTAGTGAGTAACGTGGTGTGATCAAGTGTAGTGAGTAACCTGGTGTGTTCAGGTGTAGTGAGTAACGTGGTGTGTTCAGGTGTAGTGAGTAACGTGGTGTGATCAAGTGTAGTGAGTAACCTGGTGTGTTCAGGTGTAGTGAGTAACGTGGTGTGTTCAGGTGTAGTGAGTAACGTGGTGTGTTCAGGTGTAGTGAGTAACATGGTGTGTTCAGGTGTAGTGAGTAACGTGGTGTGTTCAGGTGTAGTGAGTAACGTGGTCTGTTCAGGTGTAGTGAGTAATGCTGCTGTGTTCAGGTGTAGTGAGTAACGTGGTGTGTTCAGGTGTAGTGAGTAACATGGTGTGTTCAGGTGTAGTGAGTAACATGTTGTGTTCAGGTGTAGTGAGTAACGTGGTGTGTTCAGCTTAGTGAGTAGTAACGTGGTGTGTTCAGGTGTAGTGAGTAATGCTGCTGTGTTCAGGTGTAGTGAGTAACATGGTGTGTTCAGGTGTAGTGAGTAACATGGTGTGTTCAGGTGTAGTGAGTAATGCTGCTGTGTTCAGGTGTAGTGAGTAACGTGGTGTGTTCAGGTGTAGTGAGTAATGCTGCTGTGTTCAGGTGTAGTGAGTAACGTGGTGTGTTCACGTGTAGTGAGTAACATGGTGTGTTCAGGTGTAGTGAGTAACATGGTGTGTTCAGCTGTAGTGAGTAACGTGGTGTGTTCAGGTGTAGTGAGTAATGCTGCTGTGTTCAGGTGTAGTGAGTAACATGGTGTGTTCAGGTGTAGTGAGTAACATGGTGTGTTCAGGTGTAGTGAGTAACATGGTGTGTTCAGGTGTAGTGAGTAATGCTGCTGTGTTCAGGTGTAGTGAGTAACGTGGTGTGTTCAGGTGTAGTGAGTAATGCTGCTGTGTTCAGGTGTAGTGAGTAACGTGGTGTGTTCAGGTGTAGTGAGTAATGCTGCTGTGTTCAGGTGTAGTGAGTAACATGGTGTGTTCAGGTGTAGTGAGTAACATGGTGTGTTCAGGTGTAGTGAGTAATGCTGCTGTGTTCAGGTGTAGTGAGTAACATGGTGTGTTCAGGTGTAGTGAGTAACTTGGTGTGTTCAGGTGTAGTGAGTAACTTGGTGTGTTCAGGTGTAGTGAGTAACTTGGTGTGTTCAGGTGTAGTGAGTAACATGGTGTGTTCAGGTGTAGTGAGTAACTTGTGTGTTCAGGTGTAGTGAGTAACTTGGTGTGTTCAGGTGTAGTGAGTAACTTGGTGTGTTCAGGTGTAGTGAGTAACGTGGTGTGTTCAGGTGTAGTGAGTAATGCTGCTGTGTTCAGGTGTAGTGAGTAACTTGGTGTGTTCAGGTGTAGTGAGTAACTTGGTGTGTTCAGGTGTAGTGAGTAACTTGGTGTGTTCAGGTGTAGTGAGTAATGCTGTGTTCAGGACGAAGGAGGGTGGAGCGGTGAAGCTGTGGGATCAGGAGATGAAACGCTGCAGAGCCTTCCAGCTGGAGACGGGTCAGCCGGTGGAGAACGTGAGGTCTGTCTGCAGGGGGAAGGTACGGCTCTAACTCTATCTTTAGATTCAAGATTCAATTCTTCATCATCATGTAGCAGCTACAGTGGAGATATGGAAATGAAAACCTGAAGTCCTCCTCCAACAGAGCAACATGAATATATATTAGGGGTCGACCGATAATCGGCCAGGGGCCGATATTCCGCATTTGACCGATTATCGGTATCGGCCTTTTTTTTATCAAATTGCCGATAAAGCTTTGGCTCTGGTGCGGCGGCCGTTTCTCTGGCTGCAGACACCACTCTGTGTACACGAGCAATGTCCCGCCCACAGCGCTATCTGATAGGCTATTACTGAAGTGTCAATCAACACTGAAGATTTTCCGGGCGGGAGCCAGCCAGAGAGGCGGGACCTTCTCAGATTACAGGCAGGTGCGAAAGAACGCAGACACAGACTGAGGCAGGCAGCAGCACTGAGCGGCAGAGCCATACATGTGTTTCCAAGGTAAGTCAGTTGAAAGCCGAAGTTCAATAAACATCCCAATCCCCTATGCTGAAGTTGCAAAAACACCACGATCTTATGATCCAATTCTATCAGTTTCCCAGTTACACAGGGACGCGGGAAGTCAGTCAGAGTTGGGGGTGCGTGCAGCGTCTCGCAGCGGAGTAACTGTGGTGCGGGGGGGCTGCGAGTGGAGCCTCGCAGTTTTTCAGGTTGATATGTGAAGCTCATTAGCTAGCCAACATGTATCTTGCAAATGTTTAGCAAAATATTAGAAGTGAGGCTACTAGACTAACGTTAGGTCTACTGTAATAGCCTCACTTTTAATATCTTGTAAAACATTAGCTAGCACTAGTGTTTTGCAGTTGCTAGCAGCTTATTGGGATTCTATGCTAGATAGACAGGCATTGTTTTGATATAATAAATGAAGCATTATTGTTAGTTAAGCATGTCAGCCTGCAGCCCCACTTTGAACTCTCTGTCTCTCTAACTCATTGCAGACGGCTGCACTAAAGAAAAGGGCAACAAGTGCAGTATGGGAGTATTACACTCAAACAACACAGGGGAAGGCAGTCTGCAATACATGCAAAGTAGGTGTCAGCATGGGATCAACAAGTGCAAAAGCGACAAATACGTCAAACCTGTGGTCCCATCTTAGGAATCACCCCCCTGGTATCTATGGAACCGCACAGGGGAAACGTGAATCTGAATCTCAGCAGGGGACAATGACTCCAACTCAGCCTACAATGCATGACATACTTTAATCAGGGTCACAGAGAGGAAACCAGTTGTAAGATGTTTAAAAGTTCATTAAACATAATATATGCTTAAATGCATTTCAAAGAACTTGTGTTGGAGTTTGTGTTATTCTACATTTTCACACCAAGATTTTCTGATTTTACTGCAAATGTATATCGGTTCCAAATATCGGTTATCGGTCTCCTTGATTACTAATAATCGGTATCGGCCTTGAAAAATCCATATCGGTCGATCCCTAATATATATAGGACATAGAACTAATAAAACAGATAAAATAGTGCAAGAGAATGTTTTGAGATGTGCAAGTTAATACAAATAACATAGAAATAGTGCCAGAAGAGTTTATATACAAGTAGATGGAATATGAGATATAGATAAATAACTAGCAAGATGCAAACAGATGAATGTTTATGGATGTTCTTCACAGAGTTCAGGTGCTTAACAGTCTGATGTGGGATGAAACTGTCTCTGAGTCCAGAGGTGTTCCTGACCTCCTCTCTGTCCTCAGGGGAAGATCCTGGTGGGCACGAAGGACGGGGAGATCATCGAGGTGGGGGAGAAGAACGCCGCCTCCAACACCATGATCAACGGCCACACTCAGGGGGGCATCTGGGGGCTCGCTGCCCACCCCTTCAAAGACGTCTTCATCTCCGCCAGCGACGACGGCACCATCCGCATCTGGGACCTGGCCGACAAGGTCTGTGTTCTTTATTCTTTATTCTTTCCTCTTTATCAGGATCCCCGTCAGCAGAGATGGCAAACGTACACACATCCTTTACTCAAGTAGAAGTACACACATCCTTTACTCAAGTAGAAGTACACACATCCTTTACTCAAGTAGAAGTACACACATCCTTTACTCAAGTAGAAGTACACACATCCTTTACTCAAGTAGAAGTACACATCCTTTACTCAAGTAGAAGTACACACATCCTTTACTCAAGTAGAAGTACACACATCCTTTACTCAAGTAGAAGTACACACATCCTTTACTCAAGTAGAAGTACACACATCCTTTACTCAAGTAGAAGTACACACATCCTTTACTCAAGTAGAAGTACACACATCCTTTACTCAAGTAGAAGTACACACATCCTTTACTCAAGTAGAAGTACACACATCCTTTACTCAAGTAGAAGTACACACATCCTTTACTCAAGTAGAAGTACACACATCCTTTACTCAAGTAGAAGTACACATCCTTTACTCAAGTAGAAGTACACACATCCTTTACTCAAGTAGAAGTACACACATCCTTTACTCAAGTAGAAGTACACACATCCTTTACTCAAGTAGAAGTACACACATCCTTTACTCAAGTAGAAGTACACACATCCTTTACTCAAGTAGAAGTACACACATCCTTTACTCAAGTAGAAGTACACACATCCTTTACTCAAGTAGAAGTACACACATCCTTTACTCAAGTAGAAGTACACACATCCTTTACTCAAGTAGAAGTACACACATCCTTTACTCAAGTAGAAGTACACACATCCTTTACTCAAGTAGAAGTACACACATCCTTTACTCAAGTAGAAGTACACACATCCTTTACTCAAGTAGAAGTACACACATCCTTTACTCAAGTAGAAGTACACACATCCTTTACTCAAGTAGAAGTACAGATACTCGTGTTTAAAAATACTCTGGTAAAGTAGAAGTACTGACTAAACTTCTTTACTCAAGTCAAAGTAAAGAGGCTTTGAAATGTACTTCAGTAAAAAGTACCCATAACTAGCAGCTGTTTTAAAGAGTACCTGACCTCCCTTTATATTAATAGAACAATAATGTCATTGTTAGCTAATGAATGTTTCCATGCTGAACAACGGCAACATGACAACGTTTCATTGGTCCCTCTTCTTTAGAGAAGACCAGGAAATGATGGATACACGGATCGTGTTCAAATCAATAGGCACGCAATGACTCTAAATAATAATGATCACGCCACCAAACACACATTCAGACTAAAGGAACCAGCCTGTTTGGAACATGGAAGAAGTAGAAAGTACAGGTATTTGGGTTCAACATGGAAGAAGTAGAAAGTACAGGTATTTGGGTTCAACATGGAAGAAGTAGAAAGTACAGGTATTTGGGTTCAACATGAAGAAGTAGAAAGTACAGGTATTTGGGTTCAACATGAAGAAGTAGAAAGTACAGGTATTTGGGTTCAACATGTAAGAAGTAGAAAGTACAGGTATTTGGGTTCAACATGTAAGAAGTAGAAAGTACAGGTATTTGGGTTCAACATGTAAGAAGTAGAAAGTACAGGTATTTGGGTTCAACATGTAAGAAGTAGAAAGTACAGGTATTTGGGTTCAACATGTAAGAAGTAGAAAGTACAGGTATTTGGGTTCAACATGTAAGAAGTAGAAAGTACAGGTATTTGGGTTCAACATGTAAGAAGTAGAAAGTACAGGTATTTGGGTTCAACATGTAAGAAGTAGAAAGTACAGGTATTTGGGTTCAACATGTAAGAAGTAGAAAGTACAGGTATTTGGGTTCAACATGTAAGAAGTAGAAAGTACAGGTATTTGGGTTCAACATGTAAGAAGTAGAAAGTACAGGTATTTGGGTTCAACATGTAAGAAGTAGAAAGTACAGGTATTTGGGTTCAACATGTAAGAAGTAGAAAGTACAGGTATTTGGGTTCAACATGTAAGAAGTAGAAAGTACAGGTATTTGGGTTCAACATGTAAGAAGTAGAAAGTACAGGTATTTGGGTTCAACATGTAAGAAGTAGAAAGTACAGGTATTTGGGTTCAACATGTAAGAAGTAGAAAGTACAGGTATTTGGGTTCAACATGTAAGAAGTAGAAAGTACAGGTATTTGGGTTCAACATGTAAGAAGTAGAAAGTACAGGTATTTGGGTTCAACATGTAAGAAGTAGAAAGTACAGGTATTTGGGTTCAACATGTAAGAAGTAGAAAGTACAGGTATTTGGGTTCAACATGTAAGAAGTAGAAAGTACAGGTATTTGGGTTCAACATGTAAGAAGTAGAAAGTACAGGTATTTGGTTCAACATGTAAGAAGTAGAAAGTACAGGTATTTGGGTTCAACATGTAAGAAGTAGAAAGTACAGGTATTTGGGTTCAACATGTAAGAAGTAGAAAGTACAGGTATTTGGTTCAACATGTAAGAAGTAGAAAGTACAGGTATTTGGGTTCAACATGTAAGAAGTAGAAAGTACAGGTATTTGGGTTCAACATGTAAGAAGTAGAAAGTACAGGTATTTGGGTTCAACATGTAAGAAGTAGAAAGTACAGGTATTTGGGTTCAACATGTAAGAAGTAGAAAGTACAGGTATTTGGGTTCAACATGTAAGAAGTAGAAAGTACAGGTATTTGGGTTCAACATGTAAGAAGTAGAAAGTACAGGTATTTGGGTTCAACATGTAAGAAGTAGAAAGTACAGGTATTTGGGTTCAACATGTAAGAAGTAGAAAGTACAGGTATTTGGGTTCAACATGTAAGAAGTAGAAAGTACAGGTATTTGGGTTCAACATGTAAGAAGTAGAAAGTACAGGTATTTGGGTTCAACATGTAAGAAGTAGAAAGTACAGGTATTTGGGTTCAACATGTAAGAAGTAGAAAGTACAGGTATTTGGTTCAACATGTAAGAAGTAGAAAGTACAGGTATTTGGGTTCAACATGTAAGAAGTAGAAAGTACAGGTATTTGGGTTCAACATGTAAGAAGTAGAAAGTACAGGTATTTGGGTTCAACATGTAAGAAGTAGAAAGTACAGGTATTTGGGTTCAACATGTAAGAAGTAGAAAGTACAGGTATTTGGGTTCAACATGTAAGAAGTAGAAAGTACAGGTATTTGGGTTCAACATGTAAGAAGTAGAAAGTACAGGTATTTGGGTTCAACATGGTAAGAAAGT
>JAAKFY010000151.1:51978-69478 GCA_011823955.1 Dissostichus mawsoni
CAGGTATTTGGGTTCAACATGTGAGAAGTAGAAAGTACAGGTATTTTGTGTTCACATGTAAGAAGTAGAAAGTACAGGATTTGTGTTCAACATGTAAAAAGTAGAAAGTACAGGTATGGGGTTCAAAGTGTAAGAAGTAGAAAGTACAGGTATTTGTGTTCAAAATGTAAGAAGTAGAAAGTACAGGTATTTGGGTTTAAAATGTAAGAAGTAGAAAGTACAGGTATTTGTGTTTAAAATGTAAGAATTAGAAAGTACAGGTATTTGGGTTCAACATGTAAGAAGTAGAAAGTACAGGTATTTGGGTTCAAAGTGTAAGAAGTAGAAAGTACAGGTATTTGGGTTCAAAGTGTAAGAAGTAGAAAGTACAGGTATTTGGGTTCAACATGTAAGAAGTAGAAAGTACAGGTATTGGGTTTCAAAATGTAAGAAGTAGAAAGTACAGGTATTTGGGTTCAAAGTGTAAGAAGTAGAAAGTACAGGTATTTGTGTTCAACATGTAAGAAGTAGAAAGTACAGGTATTTGGGTTCAACATGTAAGAGTAGAAAGTACAGGTATTTGGGTTCAAATGTAAGAAGTAGAAAGTACAGGTATTTGGGTTCAACATGGAAGAAGTAGAAAGTACAGGTATTTGGTTCAACATGTAAGAAGTAGAAAGTACAGGTATTTGGGTTCAACATGTAAGAAGTAGAAAGTACAGGTATTTGGGTTCAAAATGTAAGAAGTAGAAAGTACAGGTATTGGGTCAACATGTAAGAAGTAGAAAGTACAGGTATTTGGGTTCAACATGTAAGAAGTAGAATGTACAGGTATTTGGGTTCAACATGTAGAAGTAGAAAGTACAGGTATTTGTGTTCAACGTGTAAGAAGTAGAAAGTACAGGTATTTGGGTTCAAAGTGTAAGAAGTAGAAAGTACAGGTATTTGGGTTCAACATGTAAGAAGTAGAAAGTACAGGTATTTGGGTTCAACATGTAAGAAGTAGAAAGTACAGTATTTGGGTTCAACATGTAAGAAGTAGAAAGTACAGGTATTTGGGTTCAACATGTAAGAAGTAGAAAGTACAGGTATTTGGGTTCAACATGTAAGAAGTAGAAAGTACAGGTATTTGGGTTTAACATGTAAGAAGTAGAAAGTACAGGTATTTGGGTTCAAAATGTAAGAAGTAGCAAGTACAGGTATTTGGGTTCAACATGTAAGAAGTAAAGTACAGGTATTTGGGTTCAAATGTAAGAAGTAGAAAGACAGGTATTTGGGTTCAAAATGTAAGAAGTAGAAAGTACAGGTATTTGGGTTCAAAATGTAAGAAGTAGAAAGTAACAGGTATTTGGGTTCAACATGTAAGAAGTAGAAAGTACAGGTATTTGGGTTCAACATGTAAGAAGTAGAAAGTACAGGTATTTGGGTTCAACATGTAAGAAGTAGAAAGTCAGGTATTTGTGTTCAACATGTAAGAAGTAGAAAGTACAGGTATTGTGGGTTCAAAGTGTAAGAAGTAGAAAGTACAGGTATTTGGGTTCAACATGTAAGAAGTAGAAAGTACAGGTATTTGGGTTCAACATGTAAGAAGTAGAAAGTACAGGTATTGGGTTCAACATGGAAGAAGTAGAAAGTACAGGTATTTGGGTTCAACATGGAAGAAGTAGAAAGTACAGGTATTTGGGTTCAACATGTAAGAAGTAGAAAGTACAGGTATTTGGGTTCAACATGTGAGAAGTAGAAAAGTACAGGTATTTGGGTTCAACATGTGAGAAGTAGGAAAGTACAGGTATTGGGTTCAACATGTAAGAAGTAGAAATACAGGTATTTGGGTTCAACATGTAAGAAGTAGAAAGTACAGGTATTGGGTTCAACATGTAAGAAGTAGAAAGTACAGGTATTTGGGTTCAACATGTAAGAAGTAGAAAGTACAGGTATTTGAGTTCAAAGTGTAAGAAGTAGAAAGTACAGGTATTTGGTTCAACATGTAAGAAGTAGAAAGTACAGGTATTTGGGTTTCAACATGTAAGAAGTAGAAAGTACAGGTATTTGGGTTCAACTGTAAGAAGTAGAAAGTACAGGTATTTGGGTTCAACATGTAAGAAGTAGAAAGTACAGGTATTTGGGTTCAACATGGAAGAAGTAGAAAGTACAGGTATTTGGGTTCAACATGTAAGAAGTAGAAAGTACAGGTATTTGGGTTCAAAATGTAAGAAGTAGAAAGTACAGGTATTTGGGTTCAACATGTAAGAAGTAGAAAGTACAGGTATTTGGGTTCAACATGGAAGAAGTAGAAAGTACAGGTATTTGGTTCAACATGGAAGAAGTAGAAAGTACAGGTATTTGGGTTCAACATGTAAGAAGTAGAAAGTACAGGTATTTGGGTTCAACATGTGAGAAGTAGAAAGTACAGGTATTTGGGTTCAACATGGAAGAAGTAGAAAGTACAGGTATTTGAGTTCAACATGTGAGAAGTAGAAAGTACAGGTATTTGGGTTCAACATGGAAGAAGTAGAAAGTACAGGTATTTGGGTTCAACATGTAAGAAGTAGAAAGTACAGGTATTTGGGTTCAAATGTAAGAAGTAGAAAGTACAGGTATTTGTGTTCAACATGTAAGAAGTAGAAAGTACAGGTATTTGGGTTCAACATGGAAGAAGTAGAAAGTACAGGTATTTGTGTTCAACATGTAAGAAGTAGAAAGTACAGGTATTTGGGTTCAACATGAAGAAGTAGAAAGTACAGGTATTTGTTTCAACATGTAAGAAGTAGAAAGTACAGGTATTTGGTTCAACATGTAAGAAGTAGAAAGTACAGGTATTTGGGTTCAACATGGAAGAAGTAGAAAGTACAGGTATTTGGGTTCAAATGTAAGAAGTAGAAAGTACAGGTATTTGGGTTCAAAATGGAAGAAGTAGAAAGTACAGGTATTTGAGTTCAACATGTAAGAAGTAGAAAGTACAGGTATTTGGGTTCAACATGGAAGAAGTAGAAAGTACAGGTATTTGGTTCAACATGTAAGAAGTAGAAAGTACAGGTATTTGGTTCAACATGGAAGAAGTAGAAAGTACAGGTATTTGGGTTCAACATGGAAGAAGTAGAAAGTACAGGTATTTGGGTTCAACATGTAAGAAGTAGAAAGTACAGGTATTTGGGTTCAACATGTCAGAAGTAGAAAGTACAGGTATTTGGGTTCAACATGTAAGAAGTAGAAAGTACAGGTATTTGGGTTCAACATGTCAGAAGTAGAAAGTACAGGTATTTGTGTTCAACATGTAAGAAGTAGAAAGTACAGGTATTTGGGTTCAACATGTGAGAAGTAGAAAGTACAGGTATTTGGGTTCAACATGGAAGAAGTAGAAAGTACAGGTATTTGGGTTCAACATGGAAGAAGTAGAAAGTACAGGTATTTGGGTTCAACATGTAAGAAGTAGAAAGTACAGGTATTTGGGTTCAACATGTAAGAAGTAGAAAGTACAGGTATTTGTTCAAAGTGTAAGAAGTAGAAAGTACAGGTATTTGTGTTCAACATGTAAGAAGTAGAAAGTACAGGTATTTGGGTTCAAATGTAAGAAGTAGAAAGTACAGGTATTTGTGTTCAAAGTGTAAGAAGTAGAAAGTACAGGTATTTGGGTTCAACATGTAAGAAGTAGAAAGTACAGGTATTTGGGTTCAACATGTAAGAAGTAGAAAGTACAGGTATTTGTGTTCAACATGTAAGAAGTAGAAAGTACAGGTATTTGGGTTCAACATGTAAGAAGTAGAAAGTACAGGTATTTGGGTTCAAATGTAAGAAGTAGAAAGTACAGTATTTGGGTACTGTTACCAGAAAAATGTACTTAAGTACAGTAACGAAGTATTTGTACACTACTTCCCATCTCTGCTGGTAGGAAACAGATTCACTTCAGGAGATCAGGACAGGAGACGAGATGTCCTTTCAACTATTCAATTTCATACATTCTACATTCAACAAAGTCCACATATAAGACATACAAACCAACAAGACACTACAGTAAATAAAGAAAAGAGAAAAGAAAAATTCATTTTGAAACTTCAGATTAAATATTTTTAAAATACCAAATTAGATATGATTGCCTTCTTATTCCTAATGTTTTTAATAGTGCTAATATATTGTTTAAATTATTGATCGAAATGTACAAAATTTGATTTGGAGTCAGCCCATTTTTTTCATAAGGATATAACATTTCCCTAAAAATACAATTAACTGCACAAAAAAGACTAAATCTGCATCAACAGGCGCTTTCACACCAAGTACTTTGCCGTACTTAGTTCATCAGAACTCTTTAGTTCATCAGAACTCTTTAGTTCATCAGAACTAAAGAGCAGATCACGTTCACACCGGAATAAATCCCTGAGGGAGGATTAGTCAAATGAAGCCGCTGACGTCACTTCTTCTTCTTCTGCTTTGGGTTTACTGGAATCATAAATCTATCGATCATAAATCTATCGATTAGATTTATGATTAGAAAATTATAAAAGTAGGGTAGACGTGGATATTATCCGGCTGAACAAAACGTGATCCGTCTCTTCAATTTGTGTCAACCACAGACCTTATTTCGAGCTATTTTCCTAAATCCTATGGAGAAATTGCATTGGTTTTTGTCGAAGGAACCGGAAGTGGTAAAATGCTAACTTACTTCCGGGTTTTAGGACGCGTCACTGTGGCACTCTATACTGCCACCCGAAGTCCCCGGCCGGAAGTCCCTGGAGGTGGGGACTGGCTTCAGTAGAAGCTGCTGCGAGTCTTCCCAGCAGCTTCTACTGAAGCCTTCCGAGTAAATCGCCAGAACGCCGACACCTCCTCATCTCCACCGCTCCCATGTTTTCTTTTGTGTTGCCATAAGGTAGTCTCTCTCCGTTGGTGCGCGGGGCTAATGCTAATGCTAATAATGCTAATGCTAGCAAATATAATGGCGGCTTCACAAAAGTCTTCCGAGTTTTACGGGGCGTGGTTTGCAATCCGCCCAGCCAATCAGAAATGGGAACCTTTTTCTCTCCAGGAAAGTACCTGCTCTCTAGCAGGGACTGAAAAGGGGGGAAAAGGTTCTCATGAACTAGGTTCTAGTTCCGGATTTTTTTGGTGTGAACGCAACATTTCAAGAACTATCTGAACTATACTGGGAAAAGTACTCCGGTGGGAAAGCGCCTCATACTATCAGCCCTGAAGTCCATAAGAATGTCTTTGTCCTGGAGTTGAACCTTTTGTCCCGTCTTTCTTCTAATAAAACATTCTACATCATACCACAATATTCTACAACACACGCATTCGTAAAATGAATGGCCGATAGTTTCTTCTTGTAGATTACAAAATGTACAGGAATATTCAATATCAAGTCCAAATCAGTGTCTCTTTGGCTGGATATATTGCGTGTAACATTTGAGACTAGATGTCGTCTTCTCCTGGTTTAAGGAGAGTGATGTCCTTTTCTGAATCAAGCAGACTGCTACAGCTGTTCTGTTAATTGCCTTTACCCACTTAGCCGTTAAACCCACATAAGAAACACATATATTGATCAGTTTTCTCATAGTGTAAGCACCTGTAGTCAACCTTTAACATCGCCTCAGTATCGTTATCAGGGCTTCTTGCTATCTACTTATTTATATAAACAGTTATCACCGCAATAAACCCTATTTAATGTCGTCTTAATGTACATTATTTAATTTCATATTCTGTTCTTGTACATATCATATTCTATTTACATGGATATAGACTTCTTGCACTATTTCTTATTTGTATTTCTGTATTTTATTCTATATGTTGCGTTGTTGGAGGAGCTCAGGTCAGAAGAATGTCATTCTACACTGAAGCTGCTGAGCAGAGGATGATAACACCTTTGAATCTTGAATGATCACACATATTGTGATAAGGAGGAGTACGAGTGTTGCACTTCCTGCTGTTATTAGATATTGAAGCCTGCAGCCAATCAGCATGCAGTCTCCTCTCTGATTGGTCGTCCATGTTTCAGGCACAAGAAGAACCGCGAGGCGGCGGTGGAGCTGCTGATGAGGCTGAAGGACAACAGAGACCTGCAGAGGTTCCTGCAGGACTGCCAGGAGGTAACTCTTTAACTCAGGCTCTATGGTGTTCTGTTATCACCCATCCATTCACATGCCATTCCCAGGATGCAGCAGTTACACAACGGTGTCTTTAAACGCTGCATGAGTCTCTGACGGTGTGTTGTTGTGCAGCTGACGGTGTGTTGTTGTGCAGCTGACGGTGTGTTGTTGTGCAGCTGACGGTGTGTTGTTGTGCAGCTGACGGTGTGTTGTTGTGCAGCTGACGTTGTGTTGTGTGTTGTTGTGCAGCTGACGTGTGTTGTTGTGCAGCTGACGGTGTGTTGTTGTGTTGTTGTGCAGCTGACGGTGTGTTGTTGTGCAGCTGACGGTGTGTTGTTGTGCAGCTGACGTTGTTGTGCAGCTGTGTTGTGTTGTTGTGCAGCTGACGGTGTGTTGTTGTGCAGCTGACGTGTGTTGTTGTGTTGTTGTGCAGCTGACGGTGTGTTGTTGTGCAGCTGACGTTGTGTTGTTGTGTTGTTGTGCAGCTGACTCTGTGGATCAACGAGAAGATGCTGAGTGCTCAGGACCTGACGTACGACGAGGCCCGGAACCTGCACAGCAAGTGGCTGAAGCACCAGGCCTTCATGGCCGAGCTGCAGAGCAACAAGGAGTGGCTGGACCAGATCCAGAAGGTGAGAGACACTGAGGAACCTGAACCCTGACCTGAGTCAGCACTATGAGTCCTGAACCCTGACCTGAGTCAGCATTATGAGTCCTAAACCCTGACATGAGTCAGCATTATGAGTCCTGAACCCTGACCTGAGTCAGCACTATGAGTCCTGAACCCTGACCTGAGTCAGCATTATGAGTCCTAAACCCTGACATGAGTCAGCATTATGAGTCCTAAACCCTGACATGAGTCAGCATTATGAGTCCTAAACCCTGAGATGAGTCAGCATTATGAGTCCTAAACCCTGACATGAGTCAGCATTATGAGTCCTGAACCCTGACCTGAGTCAGCATTATGAGTCCTGAACCCTGACCTGAGTCAGCATTATGAGTCCTAAACCCTGACCTGAGTCAGCATTATGAGTCCTGAACCCTGACCTGAGTCAGCATTATGAGTCCTAAACTGACATGAGTCAGCATTATGAGTCCTGAACCCTGACCTGAGTCAGCATTATGAGTCCTGAACCCTGACATGAGTCAGCATTATGAATCCTAAACCCTGAGATGAGTCAGCATTATGAGTCCTAAACCCTGACCTGAGTCAGCATTATGAGTCCTAAACCCTGACATGAGTCAGCATTATGAGTCCTAAACCCTGACCTGAGTCAGCATTATGAGTCCTAAACCCTGACCTGAGTCAGCATTATGAGTCCTGAACCCTGACTGAGTCAGCATTATGAGTCCTAAACCCTGACATGAGTCAGCATTATGAGTCCTAAACCCTGAGATGAGTCAGCATTATGAGTCCTGAACCCTGACCTGAGTCAGCATTATGAGTCCTGAACCCTGATATGAGTCAGCATTATGAGTCCTGAACCCTGACCTGAGTCAGCATTATGAGACCTAAACCCTGACATGAGTCAGCATTATGAGTCCTGAACCCTGACATGAGTCAGCATTATGAGACCTAAACCCTGACATGAGTCAGCATTATGAGTCCTGAACCCTGACATGAGTCAGCATTATGAGTCCTAAACCCTGACCTGAGTCAGCTTATGAGTCCTGAACCCTGACTGAGTCAGCATTATGAGTCCTGAACCCTGACTGAGTCAGCACTATGAGTCCTGAACCCTGAAATGAGTCAGCATTATGAGTCCTAAACCCTGACCTGAGTCAGCACTATGAGTCCTAAACCCTGACATGAGTCAGCATTATGAGTCCTAAACCCTGACATGAGTCAGCATTATGAGTCCTAAACCCTGACATGAGTCAGCATTATGAGTCCTGAACCCTGACCTGAGTCAGCATTATGAGTCCTAAACCCTGAGATGAGTCAGCATTATGAGTCCTAAACCCTGACCTGAGTCAGCATTATGAGTCCTAAACCCTGACAAGAGTCAGCATTATGAGTCCTAAACCCTTTCCTGAGTCAGCATTATGAGTCCTGAACCCTGACTGAGTCAGCATTATGAGTCCTGAACCCTGACCTGAGTCAGCATTATGAGTCCTGAACCCTGACCTGAGTCAGCATTATGAGTCCTGAACCCTGACCTGAGTCAGCATTATGAGTCCTGAACCCTGACCTGAGTCAGCATTATGAGTCCTAAACCCTGAGATGAGTCAGCATTATGAGTCCTAAACCCTGACCTGAGTCAGCATTATGAGTCCTAAACCCTGACCTGAGTCAGCATTATGAGTCCTAAACCCTGACTGAGTCAGCATTATGAGTCCTAAACCCTGAGATGAGTCAGCATTATGAGTCCTAAACCCTGACATGAGTCAGCATTATGAGTCCTAAACCCTGACCTGAGTCAGCATTATGAGTCCTGAACCCTGACCTGAGTCAGCATTATGAGTCCTGAACCCTGACCTGAGTCAGCATTATGAGTCCTGAACCCTGACCTGAGTCAGCATTATGAGTCCTGAACCCTGACTGAGTCAGCATTATGAGTCCTAAACCCTGAGATGAGTCAGCATTATGAGTCCTAAACCCTGACCTGAGTCAGCATTATGAGTCCTAAACCCTGAGATGAGTCAGCATTATGAGTCCTGAACCCTGACCTGAGTCAGCATTATGAGTCCTAAACCCTGAGATGAGTCAGCATTATGAGTCCTAAACCAAAGAAAGTACCATAGACAGGTGTGCTTCTACCTGGATGTTCCTGCCTGGGTACATCAGCTGCTCATCACCAACTGCCCTGGAGGGATTAATACAGTTGTTGATTGATTGCCCTGATGATTGATTACCCTGTTGATTGATTACCCTGATGATTGATTGCCCTGATTATTGATTACCCTGTTGATTGAGTACCCTGTTGATTGATTACCCTGATGATTGATTACCTGTTGATTGATTACCCTGATGATTGATTGCCCTGATGATTGATTGCCCTGATGATTGATTGCTCTGATGATTGATTATCCTGTTGATTGATTACCCTGATGATTGATTACCCTGATGATTGATTGCCCTGATGATTGATTGCCCTGAATATTGATTACCCTGTTGATTGATTACCCTGATGATTGATTGCCCTGGTGTGTGTCTGCAGGACGGCCGGCTGCTGGTGTCAGAGAAGCCGGAGACGGAGGCCGTGGTGACGGAGAAGCTGTCAGATCTGCACGCCATGTGGGCGGAGCTTGAGTCCACCACTCAGACCAAAGCTCAGTGTCTGTTCGACGCCAACAAGGCGGAGCTCTTCACTCAGAGCTGCACCGACCTGGACGAGTGGATGGGAAGCATGGAGGGTCAAATCCAGTCTGATGACTACGGGAAAGACCTGACCTCCGTCAACATCCTGCTTAAGAAACAACAGGTACACACACTGTCACACACACACACACACACACACACTGACACACACACACACACACACACTGTCACACACACACACTGACACACACACACACACTGTCACACACACTGTCACACACACACACACACTGTCACACACACACACACACACTGTCACACACACACACACTGACACACACACACACACACACACATACACACTGTCACACACACACACTGACACACACACACACACACACACACACACACACACACACACTGTCACACACACACACTGACACACACACACACACACACACACTGTCACACACACTGTCACACACACACACACACACACACACACTGTCACACACACACACACACACACTGTCACACACACACACTGACACACACACACACATACACACTGTCACCCACACTGTCACACACACACTGTCACACACACACGCACACTGACACACACACACACACACACACACACACCACACACACACACACACACACACTGTCACACACACTGTCACACACACACACACTGCACACACACACTTTCACACACACTGTCACACACACTGTCACACACACACTGACACACACACACACACACACACACACACACACACACACACACACACACACACACACACACACTGTCACACACACTGTCACACACACACACACACACACACACACACACACTGTCACACACTTTCACACACACTGTCACACACACTGTCACACACACTGTCTCACACACACACACACACACACACACACACACACACACACACACACACCACACAACACACACACACACACACACACACACACACACACACCACTGCTGAAGAAACATCAGAGATTGCGATTTTGAGAAAAAAGTCAGAATCTTTGAGAAAAAAGTCAGAATTTTGAGAAACATGTCAGAACAGGTACACACCTGTCTGTCCCCCAGATGCTGGAGAAGCAGGTGGAGGGTTAATAACTACCTGTCTGTCCCCCAGATGCTGGAGAAGCAGGTGGAGGGTTAATAACTACCTGTCTGTCCCCCAGATGCTGGAGAAGCAGGTGGAGGTGCGGCAGCGGGAGGTGGGCCAGCTGCAGAGCCAGGTGAAGGCTCTGGGACAGGAGGAGCAGGACACAGAGGAGGTGGACGGACGGAGACAGCTGCTGGAGGACAAGTTCACCGAGCTGCTGGACCCCCTGCAGAGGAGGAGGGACTTCCTGGTGGAGTCCAGGGAGGTCCATCAGTTCACCAGGGACGTGGAGGACGAGATCGTACGTAACACACTCAGAGAGACAGTTTAAAACAGAGACTATCTGTCCTTCAGCACGTCAGACAAGAAGCAGTAAAACATATCTGTGTCCTCGGAGACAAACAGCAAACACCACAAACTGAGTTTGAGCTACATCTAAATCCTCCTTTAGTTGTGATGTCTGAATAAAACTGCTTCTGTTAAGGAGGAATCATACGTCACAGTTTCATCCGCATTAAGATGAAGATGGGCTGCCTTCACATTTTGGCTGAATGATTCATAATTTAACATTTAGTGGGTTATAGTCATACAAATGTTTTACCATAGTTGTTCAAAGGCTGATATTTAATGGCCATGTTTCAGGATCTACATTATCTCTCTCTCTCCTGACCGACGCCACGGCTCCTCAGACTGAGTCCTCACAGGTGTATCTGTTCAGGTGTATCTGTTCAGGTGTAGTCCTCACAGGTGTATCTGTTCAGGTGTAGTCTGTTCAGGTGTATCTGTTCAGGTGTAGTCTGTTCAGGTGTATCTGTTCAGGTGTATCTGTTCAGGTGTATCTGTTCAGGTGTAGTCTGTTCAGGTGTATCTGTTCAGGTGTATCTGTTCAGGTGTATCTGTTCAGGTGTAGTCTGTTCAGGTGTATCTGTTCAGGTGTAGTCTGTTCAGGTGTATCTGTTCAGGTGTAGTCTGTTCAGGTGTATCTGTTCAGGTGTAGTCTGCTCAGGTGTATCTGTTCAGGTGTATCTGTTCAGGTGTATCTGTTCAGGTGTAGTCCTCACAGGTGTATCTGTTCAGGTGTATCTGTTCAGGTGTATCTGTTCAGGTGTAGTCCTCACAGGTGTATCTGTTCAGGTGTATCTGTTCAGGTGTATCTGTTCAGGTGTAGTCTGTTCAGGTGTAGTCTGTTCAGGTGTATCTGTTCAGGTGTATCTGTTCAGGTGTATCTGTTCAGGTGTAGTCTGTTGAGGTGTATCTGTTCAGGTGTATCTGTTCAGGTGTGTCTGTTCAGGTGTAGTCTGTTCAGGTGTATCTGTTCAGGTGTATCTGTTCAGGTGTATCTGTTCAGGTGTAGTCTGTTCAGGTGTATCTGTTCAGGTGTATCTGTTCAGGTGTAGTCTGTTCAGGTGTAGTCTGTTCAGGTGTATCTGTTCAGGTGTATCTGTTCAGGTGTATCTGTTCAGGTGTAGTCTGTTCAGGTGTATCTGTTCAGGTGCATCTGTTCAGGTGTATCTGTTCAGGTGTAGTCTGTTCAGGTGTATCTGTTCAGGTGTATCTGTTCAGGTGTATCTGTTCAGGTGTATCTGTTCAGGTGTAGTCTGCTCAGGTGTATCTGTTCAGGTGTATCTGTTCAGGTGTAGTCTGCTCAGGTGTAGTCTGCTCAGGTGTAGTCTGCTCAGGTGTAGTCTGCTCAGGTGTAGTCTGCTCAGGTGAACGTCAGGTGACTAACACACTGTGTGTCCTCAGCTGTGGGTGCAGGAGAGGATGGCCGTGGCCACGTCCTCAGACCACGGGAACAACCTGCAGACGGTGCAGCTGCTCATCAAGAAGAACCAGGTCAGAACGCTTCAGGAACATCTGAACCAGGATCTGTTTCACTCTGTTTTACATCATGTCTCATGTATTTAAACATGGTCCTCAGACGCTGCAGAAGGAGATCCAGGGTCATCAGCCTCGTATCGACGACATCCTGGAGCGCAGCGTCAGCCTCCTGAAGGACGAGTCCTCGGAGGCGACCCGCGGGCGTCTGGCGGCGCTGCAGGAGCTGTGGGCTCAGCTGAAGGAGGAGGCGCAGCGACGCCTCGACGCCTGCAGGAGGCGCACCGCGCGCAGCAGTACTACTTCGACGCTGCCGAGGCCGAGGCCTGGATGAGCGAGCAGGAGCTGTACATGATGTCTGAGGAGAAGGCCAAGGTGAGGTCACATGATACACTGTGTTCACCTGATGTAGCCCCGCCCCTTTCCCCTGTCTGAGGAAAAGGCCAAGGTGAGGTCACATGATACACTGTGATCACCTGATGTAGCCCCGCCCCTTTCTGGGGTCCAACATTTGAGATTTGAGGAAAAAGTGCGAAATCTTTGAAAAAAGTCAGAAATTTGAGGAAAAAAGTCAGAATTTAGAGATTTGAGAAAATAAAAATGAAATTTGAAAAAAGAAATTACAATTTTGAGAAAAAAAGTCTGGATTTTGAGAAAAAGAGTCAGTATTTTGAGAAATGTCTGAAAAAATTGAGATGTGTGTGTGTGTGTGTGTGTGTGTGTGTGTGTGTGTGTGTGTGTTCCAGGACGAGCTGAGTGCGGTCACCATGCAGAAGAAGCATCAGATCGTGGAGCAGGCGGTGGAGGATTACGCTGAGGCGGTGCACCTGCTGTCCAAGACCAGCAGAGGCCTGGTGGCCGAGGCTCACCCCGAGAGGTCGCTATGCTATCATTATTATTTCTATTATTATTATATTAGTATCAGTGTTCAGGGACCTCTGTAGGATAAAGAGGATGTTATTGGTGTTTATTTAGGTTTTGTTTATGTTATTTATCTGCCTTCTCTGCCAGGTCTTCATCGTAAAACTAAATCACTGAGTTGCTTTAAATGCATTCAGCCCTAACAAACATTATCTTTGCACAACTTCAGTCATGACACAGACTAAATATAACCTGCTTCACATTCACAGAAACTTCAATAAAATGCATTTCAATATTATAATATATTGTGTATAACAGGAGTGTGTGGTGTGTGTGTGTGTGTGTGTGTGTGGTGTGTGCTGTGTGTGTGTGTGTGTGTGTGTGTGTGTCTGTGTGTGTGTGTGTGTGTGTGTGTGTGTGTGTGTGTGTGTGTGTGTGTGTGTGTGTGTGTGTGCAGTGAGAGGATCAGCATGCGTCAGTCTCAGGTGGATAAGCTGTATGCAGGTATGAAGGACCTATCAGAGGAGAGGCGGGGCCGACTGGATGAGAGGCTCCGCCTCTTCCTGCTGAACAGGGAAGTGGACGAGCTGGAGCAGTGGGTCGCTGAGAGGGAGGTGGTGGCAGGAAGTCATGAACTGGGACAGGACTACGAGCACGTTACTGTATGTACACACACACATACACACACACTCATACACACAACACCACACACACACACACACACACACACACACACACACACACACACACACACATGTTGATGCATGACAGTGTTCTCAAAGCTGGTAAAGGTGCAGCTAGTCTGAATGACTTTGTATACTGCAGGGTAGCTGGAGGATTTACTCCAGGTGGAACTAAAGTCTGATTTAACACTTGATTATATTTCACATCATTCATCCACATCTGTGAAGTAACTAAAGGGATTAAATACATGTAGTGGAGTAAAAGTACACCATGTACCTCTGAACTGTAGTGGAGTAGAAGTACACCATGTACCTCTGAACTGTAGAGGAGTAGAAGTACACCATGTACCTCTGAACTGTAGTGGAGTAGAAGTACACCATGTACCTCTGAACTGTAGAGGAGTAGAAGTACACCATGTACCTCTGAACTGTAGTGGAGTAGAAGTACACCATGTACCTCTGAACTGTAGTGGAGTAAAAGTACACCATCTACCTCTGAACTGTAGAGGAGTAGAAGTACACCATGTACCTCTGAACTGTAGTGGAGTAGAAGTACACCATGTACTCTGAACTCTAGTGGAGTAGAAGTACTCCATGTACCTCTGAACTGTAGTGGAGTAGAAGTACACCATGTACCTCTGAACTGTAGAGGAGTAGAAGTACACCATGTACCTCTGAACTCTAGTGGAGTAGAAGTACTCCATGTACCTCTGAACTGTAGTGGAGTAGAAGTACACCATGTACCTCTGAACTCTAGTGGAGTAGAAGTACACCATGTACCTCTGAACTGTAGTGGAGTAGAAGTACACCATGTACCTCTGAACTGTAGTGGAGTAGAAGTACACCATGTACCTCTGAACTGTAGTGGAGTAGAAGTACACCATGTACCTCTGAACTGTAGTGGAGTAGTAGTACACCATGTACCTCTGAACTGTAGAGGAGTAGAAGTACACCATGTACCTCTGAACTGTAGTGGAGTAGAAGTACACATGTACCTCTGAACTGTAGTGGAGTAGAAGTACACCATGTACCTCTGAACTGTAGTGGAGTAGAAGTACACCATGTACCTCTGAACTGTAGTGGAGTAAAAGTACACCATCTACCTCTGAACTGTAGAGGAGTAGAAGTACACCATGTACCTCTGAACTGTAGTGGAGTAGAAGTACACATGTACCTCTGAACTCTAGTGGAGTAGAAGTACTCCATGTACCTCTGAACTGTAGTGGAGTAGAAGTACACCATGTACCTCTGAACTCTAGTGGAGTAGAAGTACACCATGTACCTCTGAACTGTAGTGGAGTAGAAGTACACCATGTACCTCTGAACTGTAGTGGAGTAGAAGTACACCATGTACCTCTGAACGTAGTGGAGTAGAAGTACACCATGTACCTCTGAACTGTAGTGGAGTAGTAGTACACCATGTACCTCTGAACTGTAGAGGAGTAGAAGTACACCATGTACCTCTGAACTGTAGAGGAGTAGAAGTACACCATGTACCTCTGAACTGTAGTGGAGTAGAAGTACACCATGTACCTCTGAACTGTAGTGGAGTAGAAGTACACCATGTACCTCTGAACTGTAGTGGAGTAGAAGTACACCATGTACCTCTGAACTGTAGTGGAGTAGAAGTACACCATGTACCTCTGAACTGTAGTGGAGTAGAAGTACACCATGTACCTCTGAACTGTAGTGGAGTAGAAGTACAGAGTAGCATGAAATGGAAATATTCAAGTACCTCAAAATTGCACTTAAATACAGTACTTGCGTTCATGTACTTAGTTACTTTACACCACTGATTTATTTGCAGATGCTGCAGGAGCGTTTCCGGGAGTTCGCCCGCGACACGGGGAACATCGGTCAGGAGCGCGTGGACACGGTGAACCGGCTGGCGGACGATCTGATCAACGCGGGGCACGGCGACGCGGCCACGGTGGCAGAGTGGAAGGACGGGCTGAACGAGGCGTGGGCCGACCTGCTGGAGCTCATCGACACCCGCACGCAGATCCTCGCCGCCTCCTTCGAGCTGCACAAGTTCTACCACGACGGCAAGGAGATCCTGCTGCGCATCGGGACAAACAGAAGAAGCTTCCGGAGGAGGCGGGGCGCGACCAGAACACCGTGGAGACGCTGCAGAGGATGCACTCGGCCTTCGAGCACGACATCCAGGCGCTGGGGACGCAGGTACGATCCCCCCGGGGTCCTGGGTTAAAGTATACATTAACCCCAACCTACTACTTCCAATCTGAGGTCGCAGCTAAACGTCATGTTTAAATGTTCACAGATGATCATTACTCTGGTTAATCAGAAAGTAGTTCCCTGACAGCATGTCATTCCCTCTGTGCCCCTCAGAGCTGTCACTCAAACAGAGACACACCCAACATCTTTAAAGTCATATATATAATATATATTATATATATATATATATATATATACTGTAACAAAGTGGATCATTTAACTAGTAGTCGTTGTAGTAGTAGTTGTTGTGGTAGCTCCTTTTATTTATTTTTCATTCCAAAAATGTCCAAAATATATGAAAAATGACCGTGGATTTGCTGAGTAACGTTGACCTTTGCCCCCCCCTGCAGGTGCGGCAGCTGCAGGACGACGCGGTGCGCCTGCAGGCGGCGTACGCGGGGGATAAAGCTGATGACATCCAGCGGAGGGAGCAGGAGGTTCTGGAGGCCTGGAGGTTCCTGCTGGAGGCCTGCGACGCCGGAGGCTGAGGCTCATCCACACCGGGGACAAATTCAGGTTCTTCAGCCTGGTGAGGGACCTCATGCTGTGGATGGAGGACGTGATCTGGCTCATCGAGGCCCAGGAGAACCCCAGGTACCCCCAGCGCTAAGCTAACACACAGGAGTACAATACAGATGTATTTATATAAGCACTTTAAAACCTCCAGACCAAGTGCTGTACAGTCAAATAAACAAATACACATACGAAAAGTATTGCCAGGGTTCAGGACTCATAATGCTGACTCGTGCCAGGGTTCAGGACTCATAATGCTGACTCATGCCAGGGTTTAGGACTCATAATGCTGACTCATGCCAGGGTTTAGGACTCATAATGCTGACTCATGTCAGGGTTTAGGACTCATAATGCTGACTCATGTCAGGGTTTAGGACTCATAATGCTGACTCATGTCAGGGTTTTAGGACTCATAATGCTGATCATGTCAGGGTTTAGGACTCATTCTCCTGTGTGTTCCAGAGACGTGTCGTCGGTGGAGCTGCTGATGAATAACCATCAGGGCATCAAGGCGGAGATCGATGCTCGTAACGACAGCTTCACGACCTGCATCGAGCTCGGGAAGTCGCTGCTGGCCCGGAAACACTTGCTTCTGAGGAGGTGAGGGGGGCTAGAGGGTGGAGAGGTTACACAACAGGTCGTTGAATAGCTCAGCTGGTAGAGGAGGGACCATGTTGCTGGAGGGACCATGCGCTGCGTCCCCAGAGGAGGGACCATGTTCTGGAGCTGCGCCCCAGAGGAGGACCATGTTCTGGAGCTGCGTGTCCCAAAGAGGAGGGACCATGTTCTGGAGCTGCGTCCCCAGAGGAGGGACCATGTTCTGGAGCTTGCGTCCCCCAGAGGAGGGACCATGCTCTGGAGCTGCGTCCCCCAGAGGAGGGACATGTTCTGGAGCTGCGTCCCCCAGAGGAGGGACCATGCTCTGGAGCTGCG
>JAAKFY010000151.1:76978-106978 GCA_011823955.1 Dissostichus mawsoni
TGACGGACAAGAGGAAGGAGATGATCGATAAGTGGGAGGACCGCTGGAGTGCTGAGACTGGGTGAGCGGCAGGAAACAGAAGTCTCACAGACAGGAAGGAAAACTCCAAATGTAGAAACAGATGAAGAATCTAACGAGGAGAAGCTGCATTATAATAAGAAGTCTTTAAAGTCTTAAAACAATCATCAATTAAGAAGCATTTTAAATGATTTACAGGTATTTGTGAGTTAACAAGAAAAAACGTAGAGAAAAAGTATGAATAATATAAAGAAACACAGTCATGCTGCTGCCTGCAGGCTGGCAGCTGATTGGACACTGCAGGCTGGCAGCTGATTGGACGCTGCAGGCTGGCAGCTGATTGGACGCTGCAGTGATGACTCAGCAGCAGTACCCTCGGGCGCTCGCTGCCCTTTAACGAGACGCTGAGCAGATTTGAATTAAAGATTGGATCTCCTCACACTTTACACACACTACTACACACAACGTGTTCATAGAAACCTGAATATTATGAAGCACCTCAGCAGGGTGCAGAGACTCTAACCCCTGTCCCCCCTCAGTGCTGGAGGTGCACCAGTTCTCCCGGGACGCGGGCGTGGCCGAAGCCTGGCTGCTGGGCCAGGAGCCCTACCTGTCCTCCAGGGAGGTGGGCTACAGCGTGGACGAGGTGGAGAAGCTCATCAAGCGCCACGAAGCCTTCGAGAAGTCTGCTGCCACCTGGAGGAGAGGTTCTCCGCCCTGGAGAGGCTCACCACGGTCAGAACACACCTTACATACTGTATATAGTACTACTACACTAATATATATAGCAACAGCCCCTGCACTGAACACCTCCTCTGTCCTGTTCGGGACATTGTCTGGATCAAAATGTAGAGAAAGAATTATATTTAAAAATAGGATTCAACAGAAAAAAGGATGTATTTGGATATTTGTTGAAATGTTTTAATGAAGTCTTTATTGTACTCTCCCTGCGTGTGCATTACAGCTGATCCTCACATGTCCCCCCCCCTCCATATAATAACATTAATATATATATATCCCTCCGCAGATGGAGCTGCTGGAGGTGCGCCGGCTGCAGGAGGAGGAGCTTCAGAGGAGGAGACCCCCCCCCTCCCCCTCCCCCGAGCCTCAGCAGGAGGAAGCTCAGCAGCAGAGGTTTTCAAAAATAAAACACCATGTTACTTCCTGTTTCCAGAGTAAAGGCGTTCAGTAACAGCAAGTGTTTGTGTCTCTGCAGCATCACTCAGAACGGACTGCCCTCCGACCCAGAATCCCCCCCGGTCAGTACCACACCTTTATTTATTACCTTTATTTATTATCTTCATTTATTATGAAATTAAACGTGTGTTGTTTTGATAAAATACATTTTAATTGTTCCTAAATATTGGTGTTACAGCTCTTCACATAATATATATATATATTGTATAGGGTTAGGTTAGGGGGTTAGCCACTACCCGCCGAACTTGGAGTCAATCGGATAAAATCTCTAGGAGATCTCTGAAGTACGGAGAGGGAAAACGTGATTAATCGTGTTTTCCCAACGCCAAATTTAAAATGGCCGACGTCCTGTCGTTTTTTTATACACCTCCAAGAGGCTTTTTGTTTCGTCTCCGCACTTTAGATTTACGTAGCGATTTTCGTTCGTTTACGTGAAAGCGGGGGAGTTTACGTTAAAAACGGAAGTGGGCGTGGCCTGCACATTTTTTCACGCAAAGTTCCGGAACCAATTACACATCGCAATTTTCACCAGTCATGACGCGCGTGCAAAATTTGGTGATTTTTCATATATGTTGCGGGGGTCAAAAGTGCGTTGTGTGTGTTTTGCACGTCGATTAAATTGATCCTATATCAGTCATGCGAGTTGTAGTGACGCGCATCTGCCGTCATGACCTCTGGTCTCAGACCCTCATAATGACTGTGTGTGTGGTGTGTGTGTGTGTTGTGTGTGTGTGTGTGTGTGTGTGTGTGTGTGTGTGTGTGTGTGTGTGTGTGTGTGTGTGTGTGTGTGTGTGTGTGTGTGTGTGTGTGTGGTGTGTGTGTGTGTGTGTGTGTGTGTGTGGTGTGTGTGTGTGTGTGGTGTGTGTGTGTGTGTGTGTGTGTGTGTGTGTGTCAGTGTCAGGAGGGGGTGGTCGCCCCCCCCATGGTGAACGGTGACGGCGGCTCTAAGGACCCGAGCCCCGGCAGCTCGCCCCCCCCTCCAGGAAGAAGACAGCCAGGCCTCCACGCTGCCCCCCCGCACCCCAGACGCCGGGACCCTGCTGGAGGGGAACCTGCATCGGAAACCGAGTGGGAGGGGCCTAACAAGAAGGCCTCCAACAGGTAAACATAGACACACACACGAGTGGGGGGGCCTAACAAGAAGGCCTCCAACAGGTAAACATAGACACACACACGAGTGGGAGGGGCCTAACAAGAAGGCCTCCAACAGGTAAACATAGACACACACACGAGTGGGAGCCTAACAAGAAGGCCTCCAACAGGTAAACAGACACACACACGAGTGGGAGGGGCCTAACAAGAAGGCCTCCAACAGGTAAACACAGACACACACACGAGTGGGAGGGGCCTAACAAGAAGGCCTCCAACAGGTAACACAGACACACACACGAGTGGGAGGGGCCTAACAAGAAGGCCTCCAACGGTAACACAGACACACACACGAGTGGGAGGGGACTAACAAGAGGCCTCCAACAGGTAAACATAGACACACACATGAGTGGGAGGGGCCTAACAAGAAGGCCTCCAACAGGTAAACACAGACACACACACGAGTAGGAGGGGCCTAACAAGAAGGCCTCCAACAGGTAAACAGACACAACACGAGTGGGAGGGGACTAACAGAAGGCCTCCAACAGGTAAACACAGACACACACATGAGTGGGAGGGGCCTAACAAGAAGGCCTCCAACAGGTAAACACAGACACACACATGAGTGGGAGGGGACTAACAAGAAGGCCTCCAACAGGTAAACACAGACACACACACGAGTGGGAGGGGCCTAACAACAGGTAAACACAGACACAACACGAGTGGGAGGGGCCTAACAAGAAGGCCTCCAACAGGTAAACACAGACGCACACACGAGTGGGAGGGGCCTAACAAGAAGGCCTCCAACAGGTAAACACAGACACACACATGAGTGGGAGGGGCCTAACAACAGGTAAACACAGACACAACACGAGTGGGAGGGGCCTAACAAGAAGGCCTCCAACAGGTAAACACAGACACACGAGTGGGAGGGGCCTAACAAGAAGGCCTCCAACAGGTAAACACAGACACACGAGTGGGAGGGGCCTAACAAGAAGGCCTCCAACAGGTAAACACAGACACACGAGTGGGAGGGCCTAACAAGAAGGCCTACAACAGGTAAACACAGACACACGAGTGGGAGGGGCCTAACAAGAAGGCCTCCAACACATTTCCAATTTTCTCTAATGTCAAATGATGTGTCAGATCTTTAATCCACGGCTTAAAGTTGCAGGAAATGTTTCTTTCCACTTAAACAATATGAGACGTCTGGCTGGCTGTGTTGGCTTTGGTTGTCGATAAAGTTCCAGAGTGTTGTATAAGATAATAAAATAAGAAGTACTTTATTGATCCCAATTTAGGAAATGTTCACGTTGCAGCAGCATCAAAAGACAAGGCATTGCTCATTAGAGAATTTAAAAGACTAGAAATAAACAATCCAAAATGTGAACATCTCAAATAGAAATAAAAAAGCATTAAAAAAGTAGAAAATATAGAAGTGGAAAATAGAAATGTACAGTAACAAAATATAAAGCAGGATATTATACATACATTACGTGTGTGAGGAATGTATTATTAATCCTCTCGCTGCTACGGAGCGTCGGCACTAATGTTCATTTCCCTGAGATGTTGAAGTGACTGTTATTTTTTATTTATTGATTGTTGTGCTTTTATTTATGTCTTAATGTGTGCACATGTATAAATGTGTGTTGAGTATATATGGATGTACATATTTGTATTTGTATTCCTCTGGATTGTGGGAAACGGCATTTCGATCTCTCTGTACACACAAACTGAAAGACTGACAATAAAGTTGACTTTGACTTTGATTGGCAGGTCGTGGCACAACGTGTACTGCGTGGTCAACAAACAGGAAGTGAGTTTCTATAAAGACGGAAAGGCGGCGGCGACTGGCCTCTCGTATCACGGAGAAACATCGCTGCGCCTGCAGGACGTCGTCTGTGACGTGGCCTCAGAATACAAGAAGAAGAAGCACGTCTTCAAACTACGGTGAGGGAACTTTATCTAAACATCATGTTCAGGTGTATCTCAGTATGTAGTGTCTCTACTTTAAAGAGTCCTCTCCTGCTGATGTTCAGGTGTATATCAGTGTGTAGTGTCTCTACTTTAAAGAGTCCTCTCCTGCTGATGTTCAGGTGTATATCAGTATGTAGTGTCTCTACTTTAAAGAGTCCTCTCCTGCTGATGTTCAGGTGTATATCAGTATGTAGTGTCTCTACTTTAAAGAGTCCTCTCCTGCTGATGTTCAGGTGTATATCAGTTTGTAGTGTCTCTACTTTAAAGAGTCCTCTCCTGCTGATGTTCAGGTGTATATCAGTGTGTAGTGTCTCTACTTTAAAGAGTCCTCTCCTGCTGATGTTCAGGTGTATATCAGTATGTAGTGTCTCTACTTTAAAGAGTCCTCTCCTGCTGATGTTCAGGTGTATATCAGTATGTAGTGTCTCTACTTTAAAGAGTCCTCTCCTGCTGATGTTCAGGTGTATATCAGTATGTAGTGTCTCTACTTTAAAGAGTCCTCTCCTGTTGATGTTCAGGTGTATATCAGTATGTAGTGTCTCTACTTTAAAGAGTCCTCTCCTGCTGATGTTCAGGTGTATATCAGTGTGTAGTGTCTCTACTTTAAAGAGTCCTCTCCTGCTGATGTTCAGGTGTATATCAGTATGTAGTGTCTCTACTTTAAAGAGTCCTCTCCTGCTGATGTTCAGGTGTATATCAGGATGTAGTGTCTCTACTTTAAAGAGTCCTCTCCTGCTGATGTTCAGTGTATATCAGTATGTAGTCTCTCTACTTTAAAGAGTCCTCTCCTGCTGATGTTCAGATGTATATCAGTATGTAGTGTCTCTACTTTAAAGAGTCCTCTCCTGCTGATGTTCAGGTGTATATCAGTATGTAGTCTCTACTTTAAAGAGTCCTCTCCTGCTGATGTTCAGGTGTATATCAGTATGTAGTGTCTCTACTTTAAAGAGTCCTCTCCTACTGATGTTCAGGTGTATATCAGTATGTAGTATCTCTACTTTAAAGAGTCCTCTCCTGCTGATGTTCAGGTGTATATCAGTATGTAGTGTCTCTACTTTAAAGAGTCCTCTCCTGCTGATGTTCAGGTGTATGTCAGTATGTAGTGTCTCTACTTTAAAGAGTCCTCTCCTGCTGATGTTCAGGTGTATATCAGTATGTAGTGTCTCTACTTTAAAGAGTCCTCTCCTGCTGATGTTCAGGTGTATATCAGTATGTAGTGTCTCTACTTTAAAGAGTCCTCTCCTGCTGATGTTCAGGTGTATATCAGTATGTAGTATCTCTACTTTAAAGAGTCCTCTCCTGCTGATGTTCAGGTGTATCAGTATGTAGTGTCTCTACTTTAAAGAGTCCTCTCCTGCTGATGTTCAGGTATATCAGTATGTAGTGTCTCTACTTTAAAGAGTCCTCTCCTGCTGATGTTCAGGTGTATATCAGTATGTAGTGTCTCTACTTTAAAGAGTCCTCTCCTGCTGATGTTCAGGTGTATATCAGTATGTAGTGTCTCTACTTTAAAGAGTCCTCTCCTGCTGATGTTAAGGTGTGTATCAGTATTTAGTGTCTACTTTAAAGAGTCCTCTCCTGCTGATGTTCAGGTGTGTATCAGTATGTAGTGTCTCTACTTTAAAGAGTCCTCTCCTGCTGATGTTCAGGTGTATATCAGTATGTAGTGTCTCTACTTTAAAGAGTCCTCTCCTGCTGATGTTCAGATGTATATCAGTATGTAGTGTCTCTACTTTAAAGAGTCCTCTCCTGCTGATGTTCAGGTGTATATCAGTATGTAGTCTCTCTACTTTAAAGAGTCCTCTCCTGCTGATGTTCAGGTGTATATCAGTATGTAGTGTCTCTACTTTAAAGAGTCCTCTCCTGCTGATGTTCAGGTGTATATCAGTATGTAGTGTCTCTACTTTAAAGAGTCCTCACCTGCTGATGTTCAGGTGTATATCAGTATGTAGTGTCTCTTCTTTAAAGAGTCCTCTCCTGCTTATGTTCAGGTGTATATCAGTATGTAGTGTCTCTACTTTAAAGAGTCCTCTCCTGCTGATGTTCAGGTGTATATCAGTATGTAAGTCTCTACTTTAAAGAGTCCTCTCCTGCTGATGTTCAGGTGTATATCAGTATGTAGTGTCTCTACTTTAAAGAGTCCTCTCCTGCTGATGTTCAGGTGTATATCAGTATGTAGTGTCTCTACTTTAAAGAGTCCTCTCCTGCTGATGTTCAGGTGTATATCAGAATGTAGTGTCTCTACTTTAAAGAGTCCTCTCCTGCTGATGTTCAGTGTATATCAGTATGTAGTGTCTCTACTTTAAAGAGTCCTCTCCTGCTGATGTTCAGGTGTATATCAGTATGTAGTGTCTCTACTTTAAAGAGTCCTCTCCTGCTGATGTTCAGGTGTATATCAGTATGTAGTGTCTCTACTTTAAAGAGTCCTCTCCTGCTGATGTTCAGGTGTATATCAGTATGTAGTGTTTCTACTTTAAAGAGTCCTCTCCTGCTGATGTTCAGGTGTATATCAGTATGTATGTCTCTACTTTAAAGAGTCCTCCCCTGCTGATGTTCAGGTGTATATCAGTATGTAGTCTCTACTTTAAAGAGTCCTCTCCTGCTGATGTTCAGGTGTATATCAGTATGTAGTGTCTCTACTTTAAAGAGTCCTCTCCTGCTGATGTTCAGGTGTGTATCAGTATGTGGTGTCTCTACTTTAAAGATCCTCTCCTGCTGATGTTCAGGTGTATATCAGTATGTAGTGTCTCTACTTTAAAGAGTCCTCTCCTGCTGATGTTCAGGTGTATATCAGTGTGTAGTGTCTCTACTTTAAAGAGTCCTCTCCTGCTGATGTTCAGGTGTATATCAGTATGTAGTCTCTCTACTTTAAAGAGTCCTTTCCTGCTGATGTTCAGGTGTATATCAGTATGTAGTGTCTCTACTTTAAAGAGTCATCTCCTGCTGATTTTCAGGTGTATATCAGTATGTAGTGTCTCTACTTTAAAGAGTCCTCTCCTGCTGATGTTCAGGTGTATATCATGTAGTCTCTCTACTTTAAAGAGTCCTCTCCTGCTGATGTTCAGGTGTATATCAGTATGTAGTGTCTCTACTTTAAAGAGTCCTCTCCTGCTGATTTTCAGGTGTATATCAGTATGTAGTGTCTCTACTTTAAAGAGTCCTCTCCTGCTGATGTTTAGGTGTATATCAGTATGTAGTGTCTCTACTTTAAAGAGTCCTCTCCTGCTGATGTTCAGGTGTATATCAGTATGTAGTGTCTCTACTTTAAAGAGTCCTCTCCTGCTGATGTTCAGGTGTATATCAGTATGTAGTGTCTCTACTTTAAAGAGTCCTCTCCTGCTGATGTTCAGGTGTATATCAGTATGTAGTGTCTCTACTTTAAAGAGTCCTCTCCTGCTGATGTTCAGATGTATATCAGTATGTAGTGTCTCTACTTTAAAGAGTCCTCTCCTGCTGATGTTCAGGTGTATATCAGTATGTAGTCTCTACTTTAAAGAGTCCTCTCCTGCTGATGTGCAGGTGTATATCAGTATGTAGTCTCTCTACTTTAAGAGTCCTCTCCTGCTGATGTTCAGGTGTATATCAGTGTGTAGTGTCTCTACTTTAAAGAGTCCTCTCCTGCTGATGTTCAGGTGTATATCAGTATGTAGTCTCTCTACTTTAAAGAGTCCTCTCCTGCTGATGTTCAGGTGTATTCAGTATGTAGTGTCTCTACTTTAAGAGTCCTCTCCTGCTGATGTTCAGATGTATATCAGTATGTAGTGTCTCTACTTTAAAGAGTCCTCTCCTGCTGATGTTCAGGTGTATATCAGTATGTAGTGTCTCTACTTTAAAGAGTCCTCTCCTGCTGATTTTCAGGTGTATATCAGTATGTAGTGTCTCTACTTTAAAGAGTCCTCTCCTGCTGATGTTCAGTGTATATCAGTATGTAGTCTCTCTACTTTAAAGAGTCCTCTCTGCTGATGTTCAGGTGTATATCAGTATGTAGTGTCTCTACTTTAAAGAGTCCTCTCCTGCTGATGTTCAGGTGTATATCAGTATGTAGTGTCTCTACTTTAAAGAGTCCTCTCCTGCTGATGTTCAGGTGTATATCAGTATGTAGTGTCTCTACTTTAAAGAGTCCTCTCTGCTGATGTTCAGGTGTATATCAGTATGTAGTGTCTCTACTTTAAAGAGTCCTCTCCTGCTGATGTTCAGGTGTATATCAGTATGTAGTGTCTCTACTTTAAAGAGTCCTCTCCTGCTGATGTTCAGGTGTATATCAGTATGTAGTGTCTCTACTTTAAAGAGTCCTCTCCTGCTGATGTTCAGGTGTATATCAGTATGTAGTGTCTCTACTTTAAAGAGTCCTCTCCTGCTGATGTTCAGGTGTTATCAGTATGTAGTGTCTCTACTTTAAAGAGTCCTCTACTGCTGATGTTCAGGTGTATATCAGTATGTAGTGTCTCTACTTTAAAGAGTCCTCTCCTGCTGATGTTCAGGGTATATCAGTATTTTGTCTACTTTAAAGAGTCCTCTCCTGCTGATGTTCAGGTGTATATCAGAATGTGGTGTCTCTACTTTAAAGAGTCCTCTCCTGCTGATGTTCAGGTGTATATCAGTATGTAGTGTCTCTACTTTAAAGAGTCCTCTCCTGCTGATGTTCAGGTGTATATCAGTATGTAGTGTCTCTACTTTAAAGAGTCCTCTCCTGCTGATGTTGCAGGTGTATATCAGTATGTAGTCTCTCTACTTTAAAGAGTCCTCTCCTGCTGATGTTCAGGTGTATCAGTGTGTAGTGTCTCTACTTTAAAGAGTCCACTCCTGCTGATGTTCAGGTGTATATCAGTATGTAGTCTCTCTACTTTAAAGAGTCCTCTCCTGCTGATGTTCAGGTGTATATCAGTAGTAGTGTCTCTACTTTAAAGAGTCCTCTCCTGCTGATTTCAGGTGTATATCAGTATGTAGTGTCTCTACTTTAAAGAGTCCTCTCCTGCTGATGTTCAGGTGTATATCAGTATGTAGTGTCTCTACTTTAAAGAGTCCTCTCCTGCTGATGTTCAGGTGTATATCAGTATGTAGTGTCTCTACTTTAAAGAGTCCTCTCCTGCTGATGTTCAGGTGTATATCAGTATGTAGTGTCTCTACTTTAAAGAGTCCTCTCCTGCTGATGTTCAGGTGTATATCAGTATGTAGTGTCTCTACTTTAAAGAGTCCTCTCCTGCTGATGTTCAGGTGTATATCAGTATGTAGCGTCTCTACTTTAAAGAGTCCTCTCCTGCTGATTTCAGGTGTATATCAGTAGTAGCGTCTCTAATTTAAAGAGTCCTCTCCTGCTGATGTTCAGGTGTATATCAGTATGTAGTGTCTCTACTTTAAAGAGTCCTCTCCTGCTGATGTTCAGGTGTATATCAGTATGTAGTGTCTCTACTTTAAAGAGTCCTCTCCTGCTGATGTTCAGGTGTATATCAGTATGTAGTGTCTCTACTTTAAAGAGTCCTCTCCTGCTGATGTTCAGGTGTATATCAGTATGTAGTGTCTCTACTTTAAAGAGTCCTCTCCTGCTGAGTTCAGGTGTATATCAGTATGTGTGTCTCTACTTTAAAGAGTCCTCTCCTGCTGATGTTCAGGTGTATATCAGTATGTAGGTCTCTACTTTAAAGAGTCCTCTCCTGCTGATGTTCAGGTGTATATCAGTATGTAGTGTCTCTACTTTAAAGAGTCCTCTCCTGCTGATGTTCAGGTGTATATCAGTGTGTAGCGTCTCTACTTTAAAGAGTCCTCTCCTGCTGATGTTCAGGTGTATATCAGTGGTAGCGTCTCTACTTTAAAGAGTCCTGTGTAATATCATATTTCTCTTTGTTTAGAGCTGCTGATGGAAACGAGTATCTGTTCCAAGCCAAAGATGAAGTGAGTCTTTTTATTTCACATAAGTACTGCTCTGTAAATGTTTCAGTCGGACATTTTATTTAAACATATGAAGGTATGTCCTGCTGAACTAATCCCATTGGACGAGGGAGATGCTGCCTTCAGGGACACAGAAACAGCTCTGTGTATATCAGTGTTTCTCAAACCTTTTCATACCAAGGCCTGCTCAGCACTCCAACACTTTATAGCACATCACAGCCTGATGAAGACAGCCTCTCTGTATCGCCTCGTTCACACATTAGATCAACAACACAAATACAGATTATATAAGCATTTCCTTTATGAGATTTTAAATGCTCACAGGTTTTACACCTCAT
Source organism: Dissostichus mawsoni (assembly GCA_011823955.1). Taxonomy (NCBI): domain Eukaryota; kingdom Metazoa; phylum Chordata; class Actinopteri; order Perciformes; family Nototheniidae; genus Dissostichus; species Dissostichus mawsoni. The sequence continues at coordinate 87,484 of JAAKFY010000151.1, forward strand.
ATACTCACGGACCACTAGGGGTCGCTCAAGGACCACACTTTGAGAAACACTGGTATTTATATTTACCTGCTGCTGTCTCTAACGACCAGAGGTGGGAGTAGTGGAGTACAAATACATGACATTGCATTTAGCTGAGGCTTTTATCCAAAGCGACTTACAATAAGTGCATTCGACCAACAAGATACAAACTAGAAGAAAACAGAATCATAAAGTACATCAGGTTTCATAGAGCCAAAACATTTCAAGTGCTACTCAACTGGCTTTAGATAAGCCAGTCCTTTGTTAGTATATAAGTGCTTTGTTAGTAATTCTCTCGGGGTCCCCCTCGCAGTGCTGGTGCAGCGAGCCGATTGGCTGATGCAGAGCGGAGTGCACGTGCTGGGGTGTACAGTTTAACCATGTCCTGGATGTAGGAAGGGCCAGATCCATTCACAGCATGGTACGCAGTACCAGTGTTTGAAGTGGATTCTAGCAGTTACTGGAAGCCAGTGAAGGGAGCGGAGGAGCGGCGTGGTGTGGGAACATTTAGGAAGGTTGAAGACCAGACGAGCCGCTGCATTCTGGATGAGCTGCAGAGGTCGGATGGCACATGAGGGTAGACCAGCCAGGAGGGAGTTGCAGTAGTCTAGGCGTGAGATGACGAGAGCCTGGGCCAGAACCTGCGTGGCTTTCTGGGTCAGGAGGGGACGTATCCTCCTGATGTTGTACAGCGTGCAGTGTTTCCGCCAGACCAGGTCTGAGAGGACGTGCACCCCGAGAGCGGGGGGAGTGTGACGTCACGTCGTGTCACGCGACTTGAATTTTGAATTGAGCCGTCCCTTAAGTTATAGATACTATCTCTTTACGTATTAGTGATGGGAATTCCGGCTCTTTTTAGTGAGCCGGATCATTTGGCCCGGCTCACTAAGAAGAGCCGGCTCTTTCGGCTCCTAAACGGCTCTTCATGTTACCACAGTTTACCAGAGCCTCAGTTTCGCCGCTGCGAGGCTCCGGCGCTCGCAGTTCACGCGCGTGCTCCACTAGCACCCCCCGTCAAGGCTCGCCGGCAGTACTTTCCGTCACAGGAACACGCTTTGCTGGCGGCAAAAATAATCCCACCAGACTCCTTTGCCCCTCCAACAGAGGGATCATGTCCTTGTCCTTTTCCTTTTCGTCATTTCAAGCGATAAAAACTCGATCTTCTCTCGAATTATTAATTTTTTTGGACGCCCTCAGCTCGAGTTCAGGGCGTTCCGAGCTGATTAAGGGCGTCAAATGACGGCAAGACGTCCCCCTGGCGGAAACGCTGACAGCGTGTATCTGCAGCAGCGGGTTGTAGCAGCGATGTTTGCAGTGAAGGACAGGTTGTTATCTAGGGTCACACCCAGATTCCTTGCAGTCTGAGTCGGGAAACAACAGAGGTGCTGATGTTGATTGTTAGGTCAAGAGTTGGACAATCTTTTCCCGGAAGGAAAAGCAGTTCAGTGTCAAGGTTGAGCTTGAGGTGGTGAGCAGACATCCACTGAGAGATGTCAGCTGTCAGACAAGCAGAGATGTGTGCGACGACCTGGGTCTCTGAGCGGGGAAAGGACAGAATGAATTGGGTGTCGTCAGCGTAGCAGTGGTATGAAAAACCATGCTGGCTAATGACAGATCCGAGCGAGTTTGTGTACAAGGAGAAGAGGAGGGGACCAAGAACAGAGCCCTGAGGGACCCCTGTAGTTAATTGACAAGGGTCGGACTCGGACCCTCTCCAAGTTACCCTGTAGGTGCGGTCTTTGAGGTATGAGGTGAGGAGGGAAAGTGCAGAGCCTGAAACTCCAAGTTCTTGGAGAGTGTGAAGGAGGATCTGATGGTTCACCGTGTGGAATGCAGCAGACAGGTCCAAAAGGATGATGACAGAGGAGAGGGAGGCTGCTTTAGCCGTGTGCAGTTCCTCAGAGACAGCGAGGAGGGCAGTTTCTGTGGAGTGACCTGCCTTGAAACCAGACTGGTGCGGATCCAGAAGGTTGTTCTGATGGAGATAACAGGAGAGTTGTTAAAGACAGCGCCTTCAAGTGTTTTAGACAGGAACGGGAGGAGAGAGACAGGCCTGTAGTTTATAACATCAGACGGGTTGAGAGTGGGTTTCTTTAGGAGAGGGTTTACTCTCGCCTTGTGTGATGTGTGTGTTGTGTGTGTTGTGTGTGTTGTGTGTGTTGTGTGTGTTGTGTGTGATGTGTGTGTTGTGTGTGATGTGTGTGATGTGTGTGTTGTGTGTGATGTGTGTGTTGTGTGTGATGTGTGTGATGTGTGTGATGTGTGTGTTGTGTGTGATGTGTGGTGATGTGATGTGTGTGTGTGTGATGTGTGTGTGTGTGATGTGTGTGATGTGTGTGTCCCTCTCTAACCTGTGGTGCCTCCCCCTCAGGAGGAGATGAGTTCCTGGATCGCGGCGGTCCTGAACACCGGCTCTGAGCGCTCCGACCGTTCCGACCGCTCCGAGCCTCCCGGCAGCGTCCCGGGAACGCCGGTGTCGGTCGCGCTCAGACGCTGCCCAACGAGTCGAGTCCCGGGAAGAGAGAGAAGGACAAAGAGAAGGAGAAGCGCTTCAGCCTGTTCAGCAAGAAGAAGCAGTAGAGAGGAGACACTTTGGTGAAACTCGCGTTAGCTTAGCATTCAGAGAGGACTTCACGGAGGTCTCCCGCAGAGAGAGATGATGTTAAACTGCAAGACCTCTGTGAAGTTAGCCAGCCGCTCACCCTCCCACATCTACTGCCTTTCCAGCCATAAAACCGGTTCATTACTCACCACTCGCCGCACACGTTAGCCACATTAGCATCCGACAAAACTGTGAAAACCATTTCAATAAAACCTAGAAAGATGTGGAATTCTCTTTGGGGCTAACTTCACAGCTGTTTATCTCTGTGATTCCAAAAAAACAGATTTATGAAAATTCAGTTTGAACAGGAAGCGGAGCAGCTGATGTTTGAGGGCGACGGCTGGGAAAACTCCACGAGAAAAACTGGAAGAGTTTCACCAAAGAGCGCCGTGAGGAAGTCTGTGTGTTTATTCTCAATGCAGTTTAGTTTTTTATATATTTTAGATTTGATTTCTTCTCGTGGTCGTCTGGGTTTAACATCGACGTTCTTCTAACAAAACATCGGAGAGAAACCAGAAGGGGAAGTTCCTTCACCTGGTTCCTTCAGGTGGTTCCTTCACCTGGTTCCTTCAGGTGGTTCCTTCACCTGGTTCCTTCACCTGGTTCCTTCACCTGGTTCCTTCACGTGGTTCCTTCACATGGTTCCTTCACCTGGTTCCTTCACCTGGTTCCTTCGCCTGGTTCCTTCACCTGGTTCCTTCACCTGGTTCCTTCAGGCGTTCGCAGCGACCCACGTCCTTCTCTTTGTTTTGAACTTTATTTTGTTATTTTTGTACTTTTTCTGAAGTTATTTCCTCAATTTTGTGAGGGCGTCTCCAGAGAGCGCCTCCTTCTTGGACCAATAGGGCTTCTGGTTGAGTGTGAGTGTGTGATGTAGAACCTGCATGCTCCGCCTGAATCACCTCATCTTTTTAATGTCCTGGGTTGCAGATAGACGACATGTATAATAACCTGTGAACGCTGTGTAATCGTAGAACCTTTGCTTTGCTTCTCGTGGCGCTGCGTTCAGGGTCCCGCTCTTTGATACTCGTGCTGCTGTTGATCGACATGTATGGAAGCCATCTTACTGCACAATCAGAAACACACCTATAGGAATGACCCCAGCCGAGTATTACCCATAAGGCTCCTCATGTATGAACTGCACCTGTAAACGCTGCATGTCATTAAAGCTTTGAAACTCTCCTGAGCCTCTTCATTCTCTCCTTCACACACTGACTGTACCTGTAGCAGTCACCTGTAGCAGTCACCTGTAGCAGGTATCACCTGTAGCAGGTATCACCTGTAGCAGTCACCTGTAGCAGTCACCTGTAGCAGATGTGTCACCTGTAGCAGTCACCTGTAGCAGGTATCACCTGTAGCAGGTATCACCTGTAGCAGTCACCTGTAGCAGGTATCACCTGTAGCAGGTATCACCTGTAGCAGGTATCACCTGTAGCAGTCACCTGTAGCAGTCACCTGTAGCAGTCACCTGTAGCAGGTATCACCTGTAGCAGGTATCACCTGTAGCAGGTATCACCTGTAGCATTCACCTGTAGCAGGTATCACCTGTAGCAGGTATCACCTGTAGCAGTCACCTGTAGCAGATGTATCACCTGTAGCAGATGTGTCACCTGTAGCAGATGTGTCACCTGTAGCAGATGTGTCACCTGTAGCAGATGTGTCACCTGTAGCAAATGTGTCACCTGTAGCAGATGTGTCACCTGTAGCGTATCAACTGTAGCAAATGTGTCACCTGTAGCAGATGTGTCACCTGTAGCAGGTATCACCTGTAGCAGATGTGTCACCTGTAGCAGGTATCACCTGTAGCAGATGTGTCACCTGTAGCAGATGTGTCACCTGTAGCAGGTATCACCTGTAGCAGATGTGTCACCTGTAGCAGAGTGTATCACCTGTAGCAGAGTGTATCACCTGTAGCAGATGTATCACCTGTAGCAGATGTGTCACCTGTAGCAGGTATCACCTGTAGCAGATGTATCACCTGTAGCAGATGTGTCACCTGTAGCAGAGTGTATCACCTGTAGCAGATGTATCACCTGTAGCAGATGTGTCACCTATAGGAGAGTGTATCACCTGTAGCAGATGTATCACCTGTAGCAGATGTGTCACCTGTAGCAGAGTGTACCACCTGTAGCAGAGTGTATCACCTGTAGCAGATGTGTCACCTGTAGCAGATGTATCACCTGTAGCAGATGTATCACCTGTAGCAGATGTGTCACCTGTAGCAGATGTATCACCTGTAGCAGATGTATCACCTGTAGCAGATGTACCACCTGTAACAGAGTGTATCACCTGTACCAGAGGTATCACCTGTAGCAGATGTATCACCTGTAACAGAGTGTATCACCTGTAACAGAGTGTATCACCTGTAACAGAGTGTATCACCTGTAGCACATGTATCACCTGTAACAGAGTGTATCACCTGTAACAGAGTGTATCACCTGTAGCACATGTATCACCTGTAACAGAGTGTATCACCTGTAACAGAGTGTATCACCTGTAGCAGATGTATCACCTGTAACAGAGTGTATCACCTGTAGCAGATGTATTACCTGTAACAGAGTGTATCACCTGTAGCAGATGTATTACCTGTAACAGAGTGTATCACCTGTAACAGAGTGTATCACCTGTAACAGAGTGTATCACCTGTAGCAGATGTATTACCTGTAACAGAGTGTATCACCTGTAACAGAGTGTATCACCTGTAGCAGAGTGTATCACCTGTAGCAGAACGCACCTTCAGAGGAGTTCCTGAACGCACCTTCAGAGGAGTTCCTGAACACACCATCAGAGGAGTTCCTGAACGCGCCATCAGAGGAGCACCTTAACGCACCTTCAGAGGAGTTCCTGAACGCACCATCAGAGGAGCACCTTAACGCACCTTCAGAGGAGCACCTGAACGCACCATCAGAGACCCTGAAAGCACCTTCAGAGGAGCACCTGAACGCACCATCAGAGGAGCACCTGAACGCACCTTCAGAGGAGCACATGAACGCACCATCAGAGGAGCACCTGAACGCACCTTCAGAGGAGCACCTGAACACACCGTCAGAGGAGCACCTGAACGCACCTTCAGAGGAGCACCTAAACGCACCGTCAGAGGAGCACCTGAACGCAGCGTCAGAGGAGCCCCTAAACGCACCGTCAGAGGAGCACCTGAACGCAGCGTCAGAGGAGCCCCTGAACGCACCATCAGAGGAGCACCTGAACGCACCGTCAGAGGAGCACCTGAACGCACCGTCAGAGGAGCACCTGAACGCACCATCCACCTGGAGTGAAATAGAATCCAGATAATAACTGATTTTTGTGAAAGAACAATAAAGATGTAAACCTTTATTGACAGGAACGATGCATTTTATCATCAAAACAGTCATTTGTAATATTTAGTCATTAGAAATAAACTCTTGTCTAAAAACAAACTCATGATTTCCGGAATTAAACTCATTATTTCGAAATATGTTACAATCCGGCTCCTGGGCTGTAACAAAAAGCAGGGAGGCGAGACGAGAGGTAAGAATTTAACAATGTTTATTCTTAATTAACAAACAACTCAAACGGAAGCCAGCAACAGGTCCCCGAGGCTGGCACGGAGAAGGTGCCCAGAGGAGTGAGAGCGAGACTATCCGGCTTGGCTCCTCTTGTATCTTCCAGCAGGTGCAGCTCATCAGGCAGGTGCAGCTCATCAGGCAGGTGCAGCTCATCAGGCAGGTGCAGCTCATCAGACAGGTGTAGCTCATCAGACAGGTGCAGCTCATCAGGCAGGTGTAGCTCATCAGACAGGTGCAGCTCATCAGGCAGGTGTAGCTCATCAGACAGGTGCAGTTCATCAGGCAGGTGCAGCTCATCAGACAGGTGCAGCTCATCAGGCAGGTGCAGCTCATCAGACAGGTGCAGCTCATCAGGCAGGTGTAGCTCATCAGACAGGTGCAGCTCATCAGGCAGGTGTAGCTCATCAGACAGGTGCAGTTCATCAGGCAGGTGCAGCTCATCAGACAGGTGCAGCTCATCAGGCAGGTGCAGCTCATCAGACAGGTGCAGCTCATCAGGCAGGTGCAGCTCATCAGGCAGGTGCAGTGACACTGTCTCTGCTAGGAGCAACCGTAAACGTTTCCCCTTTGAAAACACCTTCCTCGAACAGACTTGCTCTAACAATCTCCCTCTTATGTTCTCCTTCATTCTTCTATCCCCAACATCCAAGCGGAAATGTTCAGCAACATAGATCAGCTGCTCACGTGAGAAACCCTCCAGCAGCTCCTCTGAAGGTGCCCTCAAAAAATCCTCTAGTTAGAATATTCACTATTTGAGATAAAGACTACACCTCCCATCATGCACCGCGGCCTCCTGAGCGCACAGTCACGCGCACTGTGATTCACGCCGTTGCGCTCGCGCGGACCTGCACGGCACCTGACATTCCGAGAGGCAGGAAGCGCGCGCAGTTTAGCGTGAGGCAGACCGGAACCCGGGGCATTAGGCTTCAAAATAAAAGAAACATTTTAAAATATTGAATCAAAGTCGTTTAGATCAGTGGTTCTCAACTGGGGGTCGCGGACCCGTTTCGAATGGGTCGCAGATGTGTAAAAGTCAAACTTTGATTTTGAAGGCCCGATGTTCTATCGCTGTGCATGCAGTCGGCATAGAGACCATAAACGGTTTTGAAAACTTCTGTCACGTAGTGATCATCTTCTCAATAAAAGATGCTGATGTTTTTCGAGTCTTCTGGCCAATCAGAATCAAGATTGTTGCCGGAAGTCCCCGCGGAGAATAACTTTGCCGTATAACTATTTTTATACATCCATTGGTACAACTTCAGATAGAAATGAACACATAATAAATCTGACCCCCGGTCTGATGACTGACAGGTCACAGAACAATGGGGGCTATCTCCCCTTACCCACAAAGTGATTCACACAGACTCTCTCCTCTTTGCTCTTCTCTCTGTGAGGAGCAGCAAGCTGTCAGAACACAGTGAAACACAAACAATGGCATCAAATATTATTAATATGTCGGGTAGTAATAGATGTATTTATTCTCTTCTCAGAGTGTACCAGAATGCGTAGTTTATATGTTAGTATTTCTAAAAATCTCCTGGGGGAGAATCCCCCCAGACCCCTGCTGGGGTTGGGTTTTCAGCATGTCTGCCTTTTTATGTTATACAGCTCATCTTTGATTCCTTTATCTCATTAAACCTTTAAAGCATGCTTTAGTTCTGTGAAGGGATATATGTACTGTACTTCACTTTCATTCATCTTGTATGCTGAAAAGCGTATATATATATTACAGCACGATTTGTTGTTGAATAGATTTGAGTGGTTCAAAATTTCGGGTCGCGATCTATTGACTAAGGAAAAAGTGGGTCCCGAGGCCTGACCAGCTGAGAACCACTGGTTTAGATATTGTGAAAACACATGAATCGTTTGGATAACTTTAGTGTCATGGTAGCTTTGTATCGCCATATCCACACTGTAGCTACTGTGGATATGACAACGCTTTAAAGCTACTTTTTATTTTACTACATTTTTGAAAAACCAGTAGATACTTTATTTTGAAAATCCTAAGCAGAACTGCTGAGTGTGTCCCGTCCCTCTTAACTCTGTCGGTGCTCTCCGGGATTCCCGTTAACATCCAGACTTTCCTTCATCATTTTCTCCGTATTCTCCGGGTGTTTCTGCCCCGGGATTGTCTCTGGATCCCCGCCGGGCTCCTCTCCTCTCCGCCGGGTCCCCCCCTCTCTGCCCGGGCAGCAGCAGCGGCAGCAGTCGGGCTCCGGAGCTCTGGATGCGGGAGAAGCGGTGATAAATCTGGGCTGTAATCTCCGGATCTGAACGGGATTTCCTCAGATTTCAGCCTCCAGACGCTTCGTTTCAGGAATTACATTTCAATAACGGATATTCCTTTTTTCTATTGTGACGCTGGCTCCTCATTTATTATGTTCTGTTTAATATTCTTCATTTATTTTGTAACCTGACCTTCCCAGCAACATTTAAGCTCCGCTGACAGCCGGTCATAAGAAGCGCTCCTCTCGGTGAAGCCCGTATCTGAATGACCGTAGCGGCCAACGGTGGTACTACAAGTCCAGTGACGTCATTTTGGCCCGAAAAGACTTTCCCCCATTGACTTACATTGGGAAAGAGACGTGTGTAAATCAGAGGGTCATTTCTTTAGCGCTAGATAAAGCACCCAGCAGGAGCTCTCTTACAGCCCTTATTCAAATCATTACGGTGTTAAAGCTGTACAAGGCTCTAAAAGCTGAATCCAGAGATCATCTCTCTCTCCATTCATCTGACTGACAGAGAGGAGGAGGGGCTTAAGACAAACTCAACTGCGCACGCTCTGTGGGCCCACATCCGGGTACTTCCTGGATCCAAAGTCGCTCTATTATTGGCTTCATGCGCCTCTGAGCAGCTCCATAGGAATGAACTGTTCATATACATTAATACATCCGTTTATTCATATGTATTAATACATCAGTGTATTCATAGGTATTAATACATCAGTGTATTCATAGGTATTAATACATCAGTGTATTCATATACATTAATACATCAGTGTATTCATATGTATTAATACATCAGTGTATTCATATGTATTAATACATCAGTGTATTCATATACATTAATACATCAGTGTATTCATATGTATTAATACATCAGTGTATTCATATGTATTAATACATCAGTGTATTCATATACATTAATACTCAGGTGCTGTCAGTCCTCTTAAGAACCTCACGGGATGTAGGTTCATAGAGAACAGACTCAGGAGGAACATTTAGAAACTATTTACAGTATTTTGGTGATGGTCGTGATTTATGACAACATCTAATATTAATTAGATGTTGTTATTATTAGATATATATTTATATATATATAAATATAAAAAGAAGCCACTAGTTTTCTAAATGATGTGTAAAACATGTTTATGAAGAAGTCTGGCACTAAAGTCACTGCTCTTGTCCTTTCCGAGAGAAAGAGAACACTTTGATATATTCTTAGAGATGACATTTGAGACGATGAAACTCTTTAAAGTGAGTCACTGATCATCAGATCAATCCTCATGGAGCTGCAGCAGCTGAACTGAGAGCACGTACAGACACCTGCTTGAACCCTCTGAGTGTGTGAATGAACTCTGTGTGTCCTTGCTGTAGATTACGAGGCGCTCAGCAGGAGGTCAACATCAATACATCATCATAACACATTGTTATAGCGCTGTTCCTAGCGCTCAGAGGCGCTTTACAGACAATCAGCGCACTCATTAGCTTTAATCATATACAACGTATGCCTTGTAATGTAGATAAACATTAAGAGCTTATATTTCACTGAAGAACAATCGTCCTAAACTCAAACCCCTGCTGCAGCGTGGCATTATGGGAAGTGTAGTTGCATGCAGCTCAGTTGAAGGGCCAGTGGACTACAGCTCCCAGCAGCATTAGCTCTCTACGTGATGTCGGATAAGACGGCTCCGCGCTGCCAGCTGCGCCTCGAGTGGATCCACGGGTACCGAGGGCACCAGTGCAGAAACAACCTGTTCTACACCGCCGGGAAGGAGCTGCTCTACTTCGTGGCCGGCGTGGGCGTGGTCTTCAACCCCAGAGAACACACGCAGAAGTTCTACCTGGGACACAACGATGACATCATCAGGTGAGAAACATCACCAGGTGAGAGACATCATCTGGTGATCACCAGGTGAGAGACATCACCAGGTGATCACCAGGTGAGAGACATCACCAGGTGAGAGACATCACCAGGTGATCACCAGGTGAGAGACATCATCAAGTGAGAGACATCACCAGGTGAGAGACATCACCAGGTGAGAGACATCACCAGGTGATCACCTGGTGAGAGACATCATCTGGTGATCACCAGGTGAGAGACATCACCAGGTGAGAGACATCACCAGGTGAGAGACATCACCAGGTGATCACCAGGTGAGAGACATCACCAGGTGAGAGACATCACCAGGTGAGAGACATCATCAAGTGAGAGACATCACCAGGTGAGAGACATCACCAGGTGAGCACCAGGTGAGAGACATCACCAGGTGATCACCAGGTGAGAGACATCATCAAGTGAGAGACATCACCAGGTGAGAGACATCACCAGGTGAGCACCAGGTGAGAGACATCACCAGGTGATCACCAGGTGAGAGACATCATCAAGTGAGAGACATCACCAGGTGAGAGACATCATCTGGTGAGCACCAGGTGAGAGACATCACCAGGTGATCACCAGGTGAGAGACATCATCAAGTGATAGACATCACCAGGTGAGAGACATCATCTGGTGAGCACCAGGTGAGAGACATCACCAGGTGAGAGACATCACCAGGTGAGCACCAGGTGAGAGACATCACCAGGTGATCACCAGGTGAGAGACATCATCAAGTGAGAGACATCACCAGGTGAGAGACATCATCTGGTGAGCACCAGGTGAGAGACATCACCAGGTGAGAGACATCATCTGGTGATCACCAGGTGAGAGACATCACCAGGTGAGAGACATCACCAGGTGGAGACATCATCAAGTGAGAGACATCACCAGGTGAGAGACATCATCAAGTGAGAGACATCACCAGGTGAGAGACATCACCAGGTGAGAGACATCACCAGCTGATGAAGAGTCTGATGATGAAGAGTTTGATGATGAAGAGTCTAATGATGAAGAGTCTGATGATGAAGAGTCTGATGATGAAGAGTCTGATGAAGAGTCTGATGAAGAGTCTGATGATGAGTCTGATGATGAAGAGTCTGATGATGAAGGGTCTGATGAAGAGTCTGATGATGAAGAGTCTGATGATGAAGGGTCTGATGATGAAGAGTCTGATGATGAAGAGTCTGATGATGAAGGGTCTAATGATGAAGGGTCTAATGAAGTGTCTGATGAAGAGTCTGATGATGAAGGGTCTAATGATGAAGAGTCTAATGAAGTGTCTGATGAAAGAGTCTGATGAAGAGTCTGATGATGAAGAGTCTGATGATGAAGAGTCTGATGATGAAGGGTCTAATGATGAAGAGTCTAATGAAGTGTCTGATGGAGAAGAGTCTGATGAAGAGTCTGATGATGAAGGGTCTGATGATGAAGGGTCTGATGAAGAGTCTGATGATGAAGAGTCTGATGAAGGGTCTGATGATGAGGGTCTAATGATGAAGAGTCTGATGAAGAAGAGTCTGATGAAGGGTCTGATGATGAAGGGTCTAATGATGAAGAGTCTGATGATGAAGAGTCTAATGATGAAGAGTCTAATGATGAAGAGTCTAATGATGAAGAGTCTAATGATGAAGGGTCTGATGAAGAAGAGTCTAATGATGAAGAGTCTGATGATGAAGAGTCTAATGATGAAGAGTCTAATGATGAAGGGTCTGATGAAGAAGAGTCTGATGATGAAGGGTCTAATGATGAAGAGTCTAATGAAGTGTCTGATGAAGAAGAGTCTGATGAAGAGTCTGATGATGAAGGGTCTGATGATGAAGGGTCTGATGAAGAGTCTGATGATGAAGAGTCTGATGAAGAGTCTGATGATGAGGGTCTAATGATGAAGAGTCTGATGAAGAAGGGTCTGATGAAGAGTCTGATGATGAAGGGTCTAATGATGAAGAGTCTGATGATGAAGAGTCTAATGATGAAGAGTCTAATGATGAAGGGTCTGATGAAGAAGAGTCTAATGATGAAGAGTCTGATGATGAAGAGTCTAATGATGAAGAGTCTAATGATGAAGGGTCTGATGAAGAAGAGTCTGATGATGAAGAGTCTAATGATGAAGAGTCTGATGATGAAGGGTCTGATGATGAAGAGTCTAATGATGAAGAGTCTAATGATGAAGGGTCTGATGAAGAAGAGTCTGATGATGAAGGGTCTGATGATGAAGGATCTGATGATGAAGATGATGATGAGAGGAGAGTTTCCCATGATGCACTGCTCTGACAGCTCTGGTGTTAGATCATAAACTGGAGACTGCAACAACATAACCGTTATTTATTATCAGTCATTTAAATGTGAAAAACATGAACAATTTAAAATCTTCTTCTTAAAATATTATTTTTTTTGTCAAATTATTCCAATGTTTTATTTCAAAATACTCCAAAAATATTGTTCAATATATTTCAAAATGTTCTTAAAATATTTTTGATGTATTTTCCCCAAAAATGTTGTTTATTGTTTCAAAACACAAAATGACAGATATGTATTTATTCTGACACGGGCAGGTGCTGCGTCAGCCAATCACAGGCCTCCGTGCTGCGTCAGCCAATCACAGGCCTCCGTGCTGCGTCAGCCAATCACAGGCCTCCGTGCTGCGTCAGCCAATCACAGGCCTCCGTGCTGCGTCAGCCAATCACAGGCCTCCGTGCTGCGTCAGCCAATCACAGGCCTCCGTGCTGCGTCAGCCAATCACAGGCCTCCGTGCTGCGTCAGCCAATCACAGGCCTCCGTGCTGCGTCAGCCAATCACAGGCCTCTGTGCTGCGTCAGCCAAAAAAAAAAAGTCGGGATAACGGTTTAAAAAAGAAATATGAGAAATGAAATAAAGTCGGGATAACGGGTACGTTTCTCGTGCGCACGAGAAACGTACCCGTTATCCCGACTTTATTTCATTTTTGTTGAGTAAGTTATCGGTGCACCAAGGAGGAAGTGGAGCGCGCAGGGGACAACCGTTTCATTGCAGACTGTTATGTTCACGTGGGGAAATGACAGTGCATACATTATTTGAGATATATTTCGAACTCAGACTTAATTTTATGGACATGTCGGCCAGGGGGTGGAGCTTTGTGTTTACGCTCCGGATTGGCAAAACAGGAGAGTCTGTGAACCAGTCTGCTTCGATCTATGAAGTCATGTCCGTGACTCTCAGAGTACCTGCTGCCCGCAGCTGGTTTAAAGGGAAACAAACACACACACAAACACACACACACACACACACACACACACACACACACAACACACACACACACACACATCATGCGCCTTGGTGACCGGACATCTCCTTCATAAAACTAATAAAAGGGGGAGTAATCGGGCAGTTCGATGTGTGTAGAGGTGTGTGTGTGTGTGTGTGTGTGTGTGTGTGTGTGTGTGTGTGTGTGTGTGTGGTGGTGTGTGTGTGTGTGTGTGTGTGTGTGTGTGTGTAGAGGTGTGTGTGTGTAGAGGTGTGTGTGTAGAGGTGTGTGTGGTTAAAACAGCCTGCGGTCACTCTTTAGCTGTTCGGATGAAGTGTAGTAGTGTAGTGTATCACAGTGTAGGCGGTGCGTAAAGGCTCTTTGCGCGCTGGTGCTGCTCTTCTCAGAGTCTGAGTTACACGTCCCGCCGCCTCCTGGAGTGACCGCAGGCTGCTACGTTTTTAACCACACACCCCTGGCCGAAATGTCCATAAAATTAAGTCTGAGCTCGAAATATATCTCAAATAATGTATGCACTGTCATTTTCCCCACGTAACCATAACAGTCTGCAATGAAATGGTTGGCTGTGTGCTCCGCTTCCTTCTTGGCGCACCGGTAACTTTCTAAAAAAAATAAAGTCAGATCAGATAAAACAGATTTAAATGTTTGGTTATATTTTAATATGTTGTATATATATTGTATTTAGTGTTGCTCATCGTGTTGTCTTGTTTACAAAACAACACTGTCTTAAATATTCCAACATATTTTTTTCTAAATAATCAGATTTTTATTTTTTCCTATATCCGATCAAATATTTCGAATTTTATTTCAAAATATGTTTTTTTTTAAAACACGTATAAAAAAATATTTTAGGGGAAAATTCCCCAAATTATTTTTTCTGAAATATTTTATCGAAATTTTCCAAAATGTATTTTACATGAAATATTTAACAGTTTCTTCTTAAAATATTCAGACTTTTCTCTTAAAATATATTTTCTTCCAGGTTTTATTTCAGAATCCTCCTAAATATAGCTGAATATATGTGATGTGTTGCAGTCTGGCGCTGCACCCTGATAAGGTCCAGGTGGCCACGGGCCAGGTGGGGAAGGACCCCTTCATCTGCATCTGGGACACCTTCGCCATGCAGACCGTCTCCATCCTGAGGGACGTGCACTCTCACGGGGTCGCATGCCTCGCCTTCGACTCCGACGGACAGGTGAGCCCTGACCCCCATCACTAAACCCCCATGTGCAGAAACCTGTCAGTGCTGCGTCAGCCAATCACAGGCCTCCGTGCTGCGCTCGCTGTGAGGTCACTGTGAGGTCACTGTGAGGTCACTGTGAGGTCACTGACGTCACCGACACGATGAGTCGAAATTTCGGTGTGTCAAAACAACTAAACATGTATCACAGGCTCATCTCTCGGTGTTGCCTGAGAGGAGATTCACTACTCTCTTTATGAGAACTGAATAATAATCTCATGTGATGATCGATGTGTCTTTGAAGTGTTGACCAGCTTTATTTAGTTCTCTAAAGTTTGAAAGATCACAAATTAGAAGTAACTAATTGATGAATTAATTGATAATTAATTAATTGATAATGCAAATAATAGTAAGTTTGAGCTCTATAGTTTAATAGATGAAATCCACTTTATTCAGAAGAGCAGAGGCCCCAGGACGCTGCCTTGGGGAACTCCAATATATATTAATACAACTATACAATATATTCAATCACAGACTGAACACTCAGCTAACATAACGAGCCAATGGGTGAGTGTCCAATCACAAGAGCTAAGTGTGGAGGGGGTGGGGCTAAGTGTGGAGGGGGTGGGGCTAAGTGTGGAGGGGGTGGGGCTAAGTGTGGAGGGGGTGGGGCTAAGTGTGGAGTGTTTCAAAACACAAAATGACAGATATGTATTTATTCTGACATGGGCAGTTAATGCCCCAGGCTGCTGGTCTGTGCAGAAACCTGTCAGTGCTGCGTCAGCCAATCACAGGCCTCCGTGCTGCGCTCGCTGTGAGGTCACTGACGTCACCTCGCCTGATGAAACGTCGACTCATCAGATTCAGGAATCTGCCCGACACGATGAGTCGAAGTTTCGTTGTCTCGTCGACTCAGATGTTTTAGTTTCACCTTCAAACAGAAATCTACGGAGCCCCTAAATCAGGGGGGGGAACCTTTTCCTCTCAAGGGCCAATTACATGTTTTCAACATCCTCCGAGGGCCGTACAAATGATTGACCTCTGCTTAAAAAAACTAAATCACAGCCCATTCATCTGGCCTTTCTTTCATGCTGTGCAAAGAAAAAGCAACCTCTGAATCCAGATATCTCACCATGACTCACGCATGCACGTGCATGGAGTGGCAGGACCACCACACAGAAAGATATGGACACGAGATGTGTGCAAATGTATTTAGTTTCCTCTCCGTGTGGACATGATTTAAGTGGGGGGGGGACCTAACCTCCTCTAGGGGGGTCCTCACCTCCTCTAGGGGGGTCCTAACCTCCTCTAGGGGGGTCCTAACCTCCTCTAGGGGGGTCCTCACCTCCTCTAGGGGGGTCCTAACCTCCTCTAGGGGGGTCCGGGGGGCATGCTCCCCCGGGAAGATGTGTTTTTAAATGTTGAAGTTGAAAGCATCAATCTGGTGCACTTTGAGAGCAACATGAGGAGATCTATGGATTCATCTCTCAACAAGAGGAGATCTATGGATTCATCTCTCAACATTAGGAGATCTATGGATCATCTCTCAACATTAGGAGATCTATGGATTCATCTCTCAACATGAGGAGATCTATGGATTCATCTCTCAACATGAGGAGATCTATGGATTCATCTCTCAACATTAGGAGATCTATGGATTCATCTCTCAACATGAGGAGATCTATGGATCATCTCTCAACATGAGGAGATCTATGGATCATCTCTCAACATGAGGAGATCTATGGATTCATCTCTCAACAAGAGGAGATCTATGGATTCTCTCAACATGAGGAGATCTATGGATCCATCTCTCAACAAGGAGATCTATGGATTCATCTCTCAACATTAGGAGATCTATGGATTCATCTCTCAACAAGAGGAGATCTATGGATTCATCTCTCAACAAGAGGAGATCTATGGATTCATCTCTCAACATGAGGAGATCTATGGATTCATCTCTCAACATTAGGAGATCTATGGATCATCTCTCAACATGAGGAGATCTATGGATTCATCTCTCAACATGAGGAGATCTATGGATTCATCTCTCAACATGAGGAGATCTATGGATCCATCTCTCAACATTAGAGATCTATGGATCCATCTCTCAACATGAGGAGATCTATGGATTCATCTCTCAACATGAGGAGATCTATGGATCCATCTCTCAACATGAGGAGATCTATGGATACATCTCTCAACATGAGGAGATCTATGGATACATCTCTCAACATGAGGAGATCTATGGATACATCTCTCAACATTAAGAGATCTATGGATTCATCTCTCAACATGAGGAGATCTATGGATCCATCTCTCAACAAGAGGAGATCTATGGATCCATCTCTCAACATTAGGAGATCTATGGATTCATCTCTCAACATTAGGAGATCTATGGATTCATCTCTCAACATGAGGAGATCTATGGAGACATCTCTCAACATGAGGAGATCTATGGATTCATCTCTCAACATGAGGAGATCTATGGATTCATCTCTCAACATATGAAACAGAACTGGAAGCAGATTTTCTTTTTCTTTATGGATATTTTACAAATCACTCCCCTTTCAAACTCTATTCTTGTTTATTAATAACAACTTTTTTTTTACTGTCATATAGTATTTTATACCTGTTTACTTTATTCTCTTATTTTTTATAACTATAATGATCATATAAAGATGTGCCTTTACCTCACTGGTTGTAGAAAAAGCTTCTTATATTCGTTAGCATAGCTAGCTAACCAGATGCTAATAACACCAGAGTTATTGACTGTATGATCAGTATGATCAGTGTGACAGATGAGCAGATCCACGGGGCTTTCAGCTAAAGACTCAGCCACGCAGAAACTGCGGCATGTGTACGGCTCCTTATGGGTACTGACATTTCTGAAGTCCCGGAGCGACGTGTGGATGGGTGGAGCTAAGTGTGAAGGGGGTGGAGCTAAGTGTGAAGGGAGTGGAGCTAAGTGTGGATGGGTGGAGCTAAGTGTGGAGGGGGTGGGGCTAAGTGTGGAGGGGGTGGGACTAAGTGTAGAGGGGTGGAGCTAAGTGTGGCTGGGTGGAGCTAAGTGTGAAGGGGGTGGAGCTAAGTGTGAAGGGATTGGAGCTAAGTGTGGATGGGTGGTGCTAAGTGTGGAGGGGGTGGAGCTACATGTGGCGGGGGAGCTACGTGTGGAGGGGGTGGAGCTAAGTGTGGAGGGGATGGATCTACGTGTGGAGGGGTGGAGCTACGTGTGGAGGGGTGGAGCTACGTGTGGAGGAGGTGGAGCTACGTGTGGAGGGGATGGAGCTACGTGTGTGGAGGGGGTGGAGCTAAGTGTGGAGGGGATGGAGCTACGTGTGTGGAGGGGGTGGAGCTAAGTGTGGAGGGGATGGAGCTACATGTGGCGGGGGTGGAGCTACGTGTGGAGGGGGTGGAGCTAAGTGTGGAGGGGATGGATCTACGTGTGGAGGGGGTGGAGCTAAGTGTGGAGGGGGTGGAGCTAAGTGTGGAGGGGATGGAGCTACGTGTGTGGAGGGGGTGGAGCTAAGTGTGGAGGGGATGGAGCTAAGTGTGGAGGGGGTGGAGCTACGTGTGGAGGGGTGGAGCTACGTGTGGAGGGGGTGGAGCTAAGTGTGGAGGGGATGGAGCTAAGTGTGGAGGGGATGGAGCTACGTGTGTGGAGGGGGTGGAGCTAAGTGTGGAGGGGATGGAGCTAAGTGTGGAGGGGGTGGAGCTACGTGTGGAGGGGATGGAGCTACGTGTGGAGGGGATGGAGCTACGTGTGGAGGGGGTGGAGCTAAGTGTGGAGGGGATGGAGCTACGTGTGTGGAGGGGGTGGAGCTAAGTGTGGAGGGGATGGAGCTAAGTGTGGAGGGGGTGGAGCTACGTGTGGAGGGGGTGGAGCTACGTGTGGAGGGGGTGGAGCTTCACACTTGCCTCAAAACGATGCAGAGAAACTAGTCCATGCATTTGTTACTTCAAGGCTAGATTATTGTAACTCTCTATTATCAGGGTGTACCAAGAAGTCAGTTAAGTCGCTTCAGCTGATTCAAAATGCTGCAGCACGTGTACTAACCAGAGTTAGGAAAAGGGACCACATTACTCCTGTTCTGGCTGCCTTACACTGGCTCCCTATAGAACATAGGATAGAATTTAAAATTCTTCTTCTCGCCTACAAAGCCCTTAATGGGCAGGCGCCATCTTACCTTAAAGAACTCATTATACCCTACTGTCCTACTAGGGCATTGCGTTCCAAGAATGCAGGGTTGTTGGTTGTTCCTAGAGTCTCTAAAAGTACAATGGGAGCCAGAGCCTTTTCTTATCAAGCTCCACATTTGTGGAATCAGCTTCCAGTTTGTGTTCGGGCGGCAGACACCCTATCCGTTTTTAAGAGTGCGCTTAAGACCTTCCTTTTTGATAAAGCTTATAGTTGATAAAAGAATCTAATAGGAGTGCATTGACGTAGACACGTTTTGCCTCTTCACCTATACATCTCAGTTCTTAATCTTTTTCCTTACTGATGGTATGTCATTTGGTTGTGTGTGTAGACGGTGGAAGCAGCGAGAGGCATATACGTGCCTTGATCCCTGCCGAGTCGACACACAACTGTTGATTGGTGTCAGTGCCAAAAACTTTTTAGGAGCAATGCGCTCATGGTATAGATGTGGCGCATACATCTTAGGGGCTGATTAGATTCAGCCCCTAGTTTAGCTGCTATAGGCTTAGTTTGTCGGGGGACACTTTACTTCTTCCTTCTCTCTGTCTGTACCTGTGTACTCTCATGTTCCCAATAACCCAGCTTCCCCAAATTTCTTTTTGGTGTCTATCTA
>JAAKFY010000151.1:109478-121978 GCA_011823955.1 Dissostichus mawsoni
ATCTGTCTCTACTCCCTTAGCTTTGTTTCATTGAGTGAATTCCACCTGATTCTGAATGTTTTGGTTGTTGTTAATGTAATCAAGTGATATACTTTGTTGTTGTTGTTGTTGTTCAGGCGGGGATCTTCAGCATGCACGCCTGTGAGGAGGGGTTCGCCACCGGAGGACGAGACGGCTGCATCCGCCTGTGGGACGTCGATTTCAAACCCATCACCAAGATCGACCTGACGGAGGCGGAGCAGGGCTACAAAGGTCCGAGAGACACAGAACACAAGAGGCTGGGTTCAGCTCATGGGTGCAGGAATGAGTCATGGGTGCAGGAATGAGTCCTAAACCTGACTTCAGATCAGAATACCTTTATCTGTCACACAGAGGGGAAGTTTACGTTGTTAGAGCAGAAAGAGCCAAAGACAGCTTCATGTTAATCAAGAAGCTTTAGCAGCAGGTGTATACTGCACAGCTTTTAAACGGCATATATATATATATATTTATACACATAAGTCAGCATCACTTCTTGTCCCCTGGTCTGGAGGTCAATGGTTCTCTGAATGTGTTTTTGGTTGTTATCCTGAAACTCCCCGTTCCCCTGATTTTAACGTTTTGTTCTACGACTTAAAGCAGAGGTGTCTGCAATGTGAATATGCCCGGCGGCCATTGTCCCTTCTGACATTTTTTAAACATAAAAATAACATGAAAATACACTGTCGATATGGAATATCTTACATTTGTAGCGGGTTTGACCCATTTTTAATGAAGTGGTCAGATTCAGGTCTGACAAATAATAATCTAGAATATTCCACAGGAATTGTTCAGTCAAACCAAACACACATTAATTCATTTGGGAAATGTCTCCCCCATCACCGAAATGCAAACAATATAAATCAGACATCAATTTCCATTTTCGTCAGATATATTTTATGGAGAAAAAAGGTGTATAAGATCAGTGTGTGTCAGTGTGTGGTGAAAAGAGTCACTATATACAGTTCAATGCGCTTTAGCAAGAGTCCAGCTGGTTTCACCCCAACATGAGTCCAGTCCAGTTCATAGGCCCACAAACAAAGTCTCTAAGAGTCCGCTCCGGTTTCACCCCAACATGAGTCCAGTCCAGTTCATAGGCCCACAAACAAAGTCTCTAAGAGTCCGCTCCGGTTTCACCCCAACATGAGTCCAGTCCAGTTCATAGGCCACAAACAAAGTCTCTAAGAGTCCGCTCCGGGTTCCGCGGATCCTCCATAAAAACAGCGTCTTTAACACAAAAGGATGAGAACGGCCCATTTCGAAAGGAAAAATAAATTTTAGATATTTATGTGTTTGACAGTGCTACAGGGACATAAATAATATTTTATAAGAATGAAGCTGCGGGCCAGACTTAAAATACGTCAGTGACTGTTATTTTGTATTTATTGATTGTTGGGTTTTTACAGGGCCAGCCCCTGGCAACTTGAGGCCCCAAGCGAGATTGTGTGATGGGGCCCCTCCCCAAAAAAAGTTGTTATCATTAACAACACAGTAACATATTTATACAGTCAGGTCAATGTGCATGTATGTCTTTCAGTATGCATTTACAAGTGAACACGTCTGCATTTCCTGGATGCAAAGTCATCAACAAGGTCATCGTATGACAGCTGCTGTGCCAACTGTGCGTTGATCCTTATGATAGCCAGGCCACCTAAGCGTTCTTGTGCCATTGACGACCGGAGGTATGTCTTCATAAGCTTGAGTTTTGAAAAGCTTCTCTCAGCAGACGCAACTGTAACAGGAAGAGTTACTGCAATGCGGAGGGCAATCCAAAGATTTGGGTACAGTTCCTGTAACTCTTTTTCATGGAGAAATGACAACATCTCCAGAGCAGATTTTGGTAGTGGCAGCTTTGGGAGGTTGATGATCTCCAGCACTAGTGACGGTGCTTGATACCTCACTGATTGATGGATCTTGTAATGTGCTGGGTGCTGCTGCGTCTGCAACTGTTGAGCCGCTGGTTGACGGGCCTGGCGGAGTGTTGGTTGCTGCTGGGTCTGAGGTGATGCTGGTTGATGGTGGGGTACTGGGTGCTTCCTTTGTGCCTCCCTTTTTCATACATTTCAGCAATGACCCTGGAAATGCAGACAATAAATCCATCATTCAAGCAGACTTAAGATATGTTTTGATCTTAATAGTGCACTACAGAATGAATATAGTGAAAATACTAGCCTCAAAAGATTAAAATATAATTAATGCAAATAAACTACTTCTACTACTAATAATAATAATCATAATCCTAATCAATTCAATAATATAAATACTATATTATAATATCGTTTTAATATAGTCAAGACAAAACATGCTTATTACATGCTCAAAAACTGATATTTCTTAAATCTGTATTGAAATGTAGTAATGTATCAACAACTACACAGCTACAAACACATTTCTATCAGTATTTCTCTGTGTTGTGGTTGACATGATGATGACAGTTAGGAATTAAGGGGAGGGGCTGAGCATCACCATGAAATGTGCAAATTGACATAAAATAAAAGGGGAAAAATGCTCCATGTTTTTTAGGCTGTAAACTTGAACTGTTATGTAAGCCAAGCAGACAGTGTATCACTCTTCCTCCTGTACATTAGCAGATAAAAGGCATCACATACTTGAATGAATGGTAAATAAAGAATGCTGGAAATAACTGCATCTCCATTAGCCTGCTATGCAGAGACTGCCTTCTTCATGTCGTGAATTGCAGCTGATGTGTTTAATATGGCAAAAGTTTGAAATTTGACTCATAATACAACATTAGCAAGTTAGGAAATAACCCACCTTCGAGTGATGCTCTAGTTTCTTCATGTTTAGTTTTTTTTTTCCTCTTGCTTGCGCCGGAATCATACTGTCTTTTTGCCGACATCTCTTCACCTGCTGCAATGATGATGGCGATTCATTGCAACGGTGTCGGGTTACAGACAGGCTCCCCTGTCACCCGCGGTCCGCGGGGCCCCATGCAGCCTGCGTGATTGGCCTGTAGGGAGGGGCGGCCCTGGGTTTTTATTTCGGTCTTAATGTGTGCATATGTATAAATGTGTCTTTTGATTGTATATATATAAGTATATACATATTTTTATATACATTTGTTTTTGTTTTCGGGATTGTGGGAAACGGTATTTCGATCTCTCTGTACTCACAAACTGAAAGATTGACTTTGTAAAACCCCACTGGTGGATGTCCTCTCCTCTGTGCTCAGGCCTGTCCATCCGCAGCGTGTGCTGGAAGGCGGACCGGATCCTGGCGGGGACGCAGGACAGTGAGATCTTCGAGGTGATGGTGAGAGACCGAGACAAACCTGTGCTGCTGATGCAGGGTCACAGTGAGGGGGAGCTGTGGGCGCTCGACCTCCACCCGAAACAACCGGTCGCCGTCACCGGGAGCGACGACCGCTCCGTCAGGTGGGTCACAACCACAACAACAACAACACCAACACCTCAACAACAACACACTGCCACTAACACCAACACCACAACAACAACACACTGCCAACAACACCAACACCCAACAAAAACACACTGCCAACAACACACTGCCAACAACACACTGCCAACAACACCAACACCTCAACAACAACACACTGCCAACAACCACTGCCAACAACACACTGCCACAACACCAACACCACAACAACAACACACTGCCACTAACACCAACACCACAACAACAACACACTGCCACTAACACCAACACCACAACAACAACACACTGCCACAACACCAACACCACACAACAACACACTGCCACTAACACCAACACCAACAAACAACACACCTGCCACAACACCAACACCACAACAACAACACACTGCCACTAACACCAACACCACAACAACAACACACTGCCAACAACACAACACCTCACAACAACACACTGCCACTAACACCAACACCACAACAACAACACACTGCCAACAACACCAACACCACAACAACAACAACACACTGCCACAACACCAACACCACAACAACAACACACTGCCAACAACACTACAACAACACACTGCCACTAACACCAACACCACAACAACAACACACTGCCACTAACACCAACACCACACAACAACACACTGCCAACAACACCAACACCACAACAACAACACACTGCCACTAACACCAACACCACAACAACAACACACTGCCAACAACACCAACACCTCAACAACAACACACTGCCACTAACACCAACACACAACAACAACAACACTGCCACTAACACCAACACCACAACAACAACACACTGCCACTAACACCAACACCACAACAACAACACACTGCCACTAACACCAACACCACAACAACAACACACTGCCACCAACACACCACAACAACACACTGCCACTAACACCAACACCACAACAACACACTGCCACTAACACCAACACCACAACAACAACACACTGCCACTAACACCAACACCACAACAACACACTGCCACTAACACCAACACCAACACAACAACACACACTGCCAACTAAACCTACCTCCCTTACAAAAAGCAAGGACACTTGTGTTTGATAGATGATTCCTTTGTTGGAGAAATACTCCAATAAATGTTATACCGTTGGAAAACCTGATTATTGACCTTTCCAATGTGAGGACGTGCATTTATGGGATGAGCAGCAGAGCGGAGTGTGTGGGGTGCGCCCAAGACAATGTGACACATCTCCTATTGCTAAGAAGCATTGCTCCAACAAAAAAATGATCTACCAAACCTTACCCCCCCCCCCCCCCCCCCGCCCCCCCCCCCCCCCCGCTGTGCTGCAGGCTCTGGAGCCTCCTCGACCACACCCTGCTGGCTCGCTGCAACATGGAGGAGTCGGTCCGCAGTGTCTCCTTCAACAACGACGGCTCTCAGCTGGCTCTGGGCATGAAGGACGGATCCTTCACCGTGCTGCGCGTCAGGTGAGTGGTCCACAGGTGAGGTGTAGCCACGCCCACTTCAACGTAGCTCTGCTGACTGCGTCCTGGATCCATAAAGAGAACCATGATAACATGCTGGAGTTATATCCAATTCTAATTTTCAAGATTCAAAGGTGTTCTCATCAGATGCTCCTCCTACGATGCAACATATAGAATAACAAGTCTATAAACACGTAAATAGAATATGATATGTACAGGAACAGAATATGAAGTTAAATAATGTACATTAAGACGACATTAAATAGGGTTTATTGCGGTGATAACTATTTATATAAATAAGTAGATAACAAAAGACATACAGATGAATGACCTGTAGCTCGGGGAGAAACAGGTCAGTACAGGTCAGTGCAGGTCATTACAGGTCAGTGCAGGTCATTACAGGTCATTAAAGGTCAGTACAGGTCAGTACAGGTCAGTGCAGGTCAGTGCAGGTCAGTGCAGGTCATTACAGGTCATTAAAGGTCAGTACAGGTCAGTACAGGTCAGTGCAGGTCAGTGCAGGTCAGTACAGGTCAGTGCAGGTCAGTGCAGGTCAGTGCAGATCATTAAAGGTCATTACAGGTCAGTGCAGGTCATTACAGGTCAGTGCAGGTCAGTACAGGTCAGTGCAGGTCATTGCAGGTCAGTGCAGGTCAGTGCAGTCATTACAGGTCATTGCAGGTCAGTGCAGGTCAGTGCAGGTTAGTGCAGGTCAGTGCAGGTCAGTGCAGGTCAGTGCAGGTCATTGCAGGTCATTGCAGGTCAGTGCAGGTCATTGCAGGTCAGTGCAGGTCAGTACAGGTCAGTGCAGGTCATGCAGGTCAGTACAGGTCAGTGCAGGTCAGTGCAGGTCAGTGCAGGTCATTACAGGTCATTGCAGGTCAGTGCAGGTCAGTGCAGGTCATTACAGGTCAGTGCAGGTCAGTGCAGGTCAGTGCAGGTCAGTGCAGGTCATTGCAGGTCAGTGCAGGTCAGTGCAGGTCATTGCAGGTCAGTGCAGGTCAGTGCAGGTCATTGCAGGTCAGTGCAGGTCAGTGCAGGTCATTACAGGTCATTGCAGGTCAGTGCAGGTCAGTGCAGGTCAGTACAGGTCAGTGCAGGTCATTACAGGTCATTGCAGGTCAGTGCAGGTCAGTACAGGTCAGTGCAGGTCAGTGCAGGTCATTGCAGGTCAGTGCAGGTCAGTGCAGGTCGTTGCAGGTCAGTGCAGGTCAGTGCAGGTCAGTACAGGTCAGTGCAGGTCAGTGCAGGTCAGTGCAGTCATTACAGGTCAGTACAGGTCAGTACAGGTCAGTGTGAGCCACGCTGCAGTGAGAGGAGTATCTGACATCCTGATGAGAGTTACTACATTTACTCAAATACTGAACTCATGTACAACACGGGACAAAAAGGATCAAGCTGTTAGGGTACAGATTCTAGTTTATACTCTTAAATCCGTGGTGAATCAATATAAAAAAGTAATTAACATTTACTCAGCATCATGTGATCTGCTCTCATATTAAGAACCTCTGTTTCTATCTGAAGAGCTTCAGGTTCATGTTTAGTGTGAAGACGAGGTGACGCTCTGACGCTGCGTCACGAGGACGTTGGCGTGGTTACATCTGAACTGGGGCGGAGAAACAGGACGCCTATTTCTCCGTGGTGTATTGTCCAGATTCAAGATTCAAGGCTTTTATTGTCATGTGTAGATATGTTAATGAAGATCTGAGGTCTCAGGCTCCTCCAACAGAGCAACACAATAAACAGATACAATTGTTAAAATAGTGCAAGTAAATACAAATAAAATAGAATAGAAATAGTGCAAGGAGAGTCTATATACAAGTGATTGGAATATGATATATTAGATAAATAATTTGTAAGTAGCCAGATGAATGTTTATGGGTGTTCTTTCAAAAGTTCAGGTGTTTAGCAGTCTGATGGGGATGAAACTGTCCCTGAGTCTCTATGTGTTCATGGGAAAAAAAGTCTCTTTCATTTAAGTTAAGAGAAACGAAAAGTAAACTCCAGACGCTCTTGATCTTAAAAATGTGCTGTTATGGATGTTCTTTCAAAAGTTCAGGTGTTCCAGGACCTGGGATCAAGGTTCTTTAATCTCCTTTGTCTTCAGGGACATGACGGAGGTGGTGCACATCAAGGACAGGAAGGAGGTGATCCACGAGCTGAAGTTCTCCCCCGACGGCTCCTTCCTGGCGGTGGGGTCTAACGACGGGCTGGTGGACGTGTACGCCGTGGCGCAGCGCTACAAGAAGGTGGGCGAGTGCAGCCGCTCCGCCTCCTTCATCACGCACCTGGACTGGGCCGTGGACAGCCGCTTCCTGATGACCAACGACGGGGCCGGGGAAAGGCTCATCTACAGGATGCCAGGTAACAGCTCTCTGATCTCACCTGTCTGACCTGGACTCACCTGTCTGACCTGTCTGACCTGGACTCACCTGTCTGACCTGGACTCACCTGTCTGACCTGGACTCACCTGTCTGATCTGGAGTCACCTGTCTGACCTGGACTCACCTGTCTGACCTGGACTCACCTGTCTGACCTGGATTCACCTGTCTGACCTGGACTCACCTGTCTGAACTGGACTCACCTATCTGACCTGGACTCACCTGGACTCACCTGTCTGACCTGGACTCACCTGTCTGACCTGGACTCACCTGTCTGACCTGGACTCACCTGTCTGATCTGGACTCACCTATCTGACCTGGACTCACCTGGACTCACCTGTCTGACCTGGACTCACCTGTCTGACTGGACTCACCTGTCTGACCTGGACTCACCTGGACTCACCTGTCTGACCTGGACTCACCTGTCTGAACTGGACTCACCTATCTGACCTGGACTCACCTGGACTCACCTGTCTGACCTGGACTCACCTGTCTGACCTGGACTCACCTGTCTGATCTGGAGTCACCTGTCTGACCTGGACTCACCTGTCTGACCTGGACTCACCTGTCTGACCTGGATTCACCTGTCTGATCTGGACTCACCTGTCTGACCTGGACTCACCTGTCTGATCTGGAGTCACCTGTCTGACCTGGACTCACCTGTCTGACCTGGACTCACCTGTCTGACCTGGATTCACCTGTCTGATCTGGAGTCACCTGTCTGACCTGGACTCACCTGTCTGACCTGGACTCACCTGTCTGATCTGGACTCACCTGTCTGACCTGGACTCACCTGTCTGATCTGGACTCACCTGTCTGATCTGGACTCAGATCTGGACTCACCTGTCTGACCTGGACTCACCTGTCTGATCTGGACTCAGATCTGGACTCACCTGTCTGACCTGGCCTCACCTGTCTGATCTGGACTCACCTGTCTGACCTGGACTCACCTGTCTGATCTGGACTCAGATCTGGACTCACCTGTCTGACCTGGACTCACCTGTCTGATCTGGACTCACCTGTCTGACCTGGACTCACCTGTCTGATCTGGACTCACCTGTCTGACCTGGACTCACCTGTCTGATCTGGACTCACCTAGACTCACCTGTCTGACCTGGACTCACCTGTCTGATCTGGACTCACCTGTCCAATCTGGAATCAGATCTGGACTCACCTGTCTGACCTGGACTCACCTGTCTGATCTGGACTCACCTGTCTGATCTGGACTCACCTGTCTTATCTGGGACTTGATTAAGAACTGCCCTCTCTAGACTAGGACTTGATTAGGAACTGTCCTCTCTAGACTAGGACTTGATTAAGAACTATCCTCTCTAGACTAGGACTAGATTAAGAACTGCCCTCTCTAGACTAGGACTAGATTAAGAACTGTCCTCTCTAGACTAGGACTTGATTAAGAACTGTCCTCTCTAGACTAGGACTTGATTAAGAACTGTCCTCTCTAGACTAGGAATAGATTAAGAACTGCCCTCTCTAGACTAGGATTTGATTAAGAACTGTCCTCTCTAGACTAGATTAAGAACCGCCCTCTCTAGACTAGGATTTGATTAAGAACTGTCCTCTCTAGACTAGATTAAGAACTTTCCTCTCTAGACTAGGACATGATTAAGAACTGCCCTCTCTAGACTAGATTAAGAACTGTCCTCTCTAGACTAGGACTAGATTAAGAACTGTCCTCTCTAGACTAGGACTTGATTAAGAACTGCCCTCTCTAGACTAGATTAAGAACTGTCCTCTCTAGACTAGGACTTGATTAAGAACTGTCCTCTCTAGACTAGGACTTGATTAACAACTGTCCTCTCTAGACTAGGATTTGATTAAGAACTGTCCTCTCTAGACTAGATTAAGAACTGTCCTCTCTAGACTAGGACATGATTAAGAACTGCCCTCTCTAGACTAGATTAAGAACTTTCCTCTCTAGACTAGGACTAGATTAAGAACTGTCCTCTCTAGACTAGGACTTGATTAAGAACTGTCCTCTCTAGACTAGATTAAGAACTGTCCTCTCTAGACTAGGACTTGATTATGAACTGTCCTCTCTAGACTAGGACTTGATTAAGAACTGTCCTCTCTAGACTAGATTAAGAACTGTCCCTCTAGACTTGATTAGGAACTGTCCTCTCTAGACTAGGACTAGATTAAGAACTGCCCTCTCGACTAGACTAGATTAAGAACTGCCCTCTCTAGACTAGATTAAGAACTGTCCTCTCTAGACTAGATTAAGAACTGTCCTCTCTAGACTATTTTAAGAACTGCCCTCTCTAGACTAGATTAAGAACTGTCCTCTCTAGACTTGATTTAGAACTGTCCTCTCTAGACTAGGACTTGATTTAGAACTGTCCTCTCTAGATTAGGACTTGATTAAGAACTGCCCTCTCTAGACTAGGACTAGATTAAGAACTGTCCTCTCTAGACTTGATTAAGAACTGCCCTCTCTAGACTAGGACTAGATTAAGAACTGCCCTCTCTAGACTTGATTAAGAACTGTCCTCTCTAGACTACGACTTGATTAAGAACTGCCCTCTAGACTTGGACTTGATTAAGAACTGTCCTCTCTAGACTAGGACTTGATTAAGAACTGTCCTCTCTAGAATAGGACTTGATTAAGAACTGTCCTCTCTAGACTTGATTAAGAACTGCCCTCTCTAGACTAGGACTTGATTAAGAACTGTCCTCTCTAGACTAGGACTTGATTAAGAACTGTCCTCTCTAGACTTGATTAAGAACTGTCCTCTCTAGACTAGGACTTGATTAAGAACTGTCCTCTCTACACTAGGACTTGATTAAGAACTGTCCTCTCTACTAGGACTTGATTAAGAACTGTCCTCTCTAGACTTGATTAAGAACTGTCCTCTCTAGACTAGGACTTGATTAAGAACTGTCCTCTCTAGACTAGGACTTGATTCAGAACGGTCCTCTCTGGACTAGGACTTGATTAAGAACTGTCCTCTCTAGACTAGGACTTGATTAAAACTGTCCTCTCTATACTAGGACTTGATTAAGAACTGTCCTCTCTACACTAGGACTTGATTAAGAACTGTCCTCTCTAGACTAGGACTTGATTAAGAACTGTCCTCTCTAGACTTGATTAAGAACTGTCCTCTCTAGACTAGGACTTGAATAAGAACTGTCCTCTCTAGACTAGGACTTGATTAAGAACTGTCCTTTCTAGACTAGGACTTGATTAAGAACTGTCCTCTCTAGACTTGATTAAGAACTGTCCTCTCTAGACTAGGACTTGATTAGAACTGTCCTCTCTAGACTAGGACTTGATTAAGAACTGCCCTCTCTAGACTAGGACTAGATTAAGAACTGTCCTCTCTAGACTAGGACTTGATTAAGAACTGTCCTCTCTAGACTAGGACTTGATTAAGAACTGCCCTCTCTAGACTTGATTAAGAACTGCCCTCTCTAGACTAGGACTTGATTAAGAACTGCCCTCTCTAGACTAGAATAAGAACTGTCCTCTCTAGACTAGGACTTGATTAAGAACTGTCCTCTCTAGACAAGGACTTGATTAAAAACTGCCCTCTCTAGACTAGAACTTGATTAAGAACTGCCCTCTCTAGACTAGGACTTGATTAAGAACTGTCCTCTCTAGACTAGGACTTGATTATGAACTGTCCTCTCTAGACTAGGACTTGATTACCTCTTGACCTCCTGACCACCTGACCTCTTGAGCTCCTGACCACCTCTTGAGCTCCTGACCTCTTGAGCTCCTGACCACCTCCTGACCTCCTAACCACCTCTTGACCTCCTAACCTCCTGACCTCTTGACCTCCTGACCTCCTAACCTCCTGACCTCCTGACCACCTCTTGACCTCCTGACCTCTTGAGCTCCTGACCTCTTGAGCTCCTGACCACCTCTTGACCTACTGACCACCTGACCTCTTGAGCCCCTGACCACCTCTTGAGCTCCTGACCTCCTGACCTCTTGACCTCCTGACCTCTTGAGCTCCTGACCTCCTGACCACCTCCTGACCTCCTGACCACCTCTTGACCTCCTAACCTCCTGACCTCCTCTTGACCTCCTGACCACCTCTTGACCTCCTGACCACCTGACCTCTTGACCTCCTGACCACCTCTTGACCTCCTAACCTCTTGACCTCCTGACCACCCCTTGACCTCCTGACCTCTTGACCTCCTGACCACCTCTTGACCTCCTGACCTCTTGAGCTCTTGACCTTCTGACCACCTCTTGACCTCCTGACCACCTGACCTCTTGAGCTCCTGACTACCTCTTGAGCTCCTGACCTCCTGACCTCTTGAGCTCCTGACCACCTCCTGACCACCTGACCTCCTGACCACCTCTTGACCTCATAACCTCCTGACCACCTCTTGACCTCCTGACCTCTTGACCTCCTGACCTCCTAACCTCCTGACCTCCTAACCTCCTGACCTCCTGACCTCTTGACCTCCTGACCACCTCCTGACCACCTCTTGACCTCCTGACCACCTGACCTCTTGAGCTCCTGACCACCTCTTGAGCTCCTGACCTCCTGACCTCTTGACCTCCTGACCTCCTGACCACCTCCTGACCACCTGACCTCCTGACCACCTCTTGACCTCCTAACTTCCTGACCTCTTGACCTCCTGACCTCCTAACCTCCTGACCACCTCTTGACCTCCTGACCTCTTGACCTCCTAACCTCCTGACCTCCTGACCACCTCTTGACCTCCTGACCTCCTAACCTCCTGACCTCCTCCTGACCACCTCCTGACCTCCTAACCTCCTGACTTCTTGACCTCCTGATCACCTCCTGACCTCCTGACCCTCTGTGTCCTGCAGCAGGGAAGCTGGTCCCCAGAGAGGAGGCGAAGGGGATCCACTGGATGACGTGGACAGGCGTCATCGGGCCGGAGGTGAACGGGATCTGGCCCAAATACTCCACGGTCAGCAACGTGAACTCTGTGGACGCAAACTACAGCAGCGCGGCGCTGGTGACGGGAGACGACCTGGGCCTCGTCAAGCTCTTCAGGTTCCCCTGCCTCAAGAAAGGTCAGGGACCTTTACTGTCTCTCTGTCTCTAAACAACGTCTCTGCTCTGGGGACTTCTTCCTGTCTCTCTGTCTCTAAACAACGTCTCTGCTCTGGGGGACTTCTTACCGTCTCTCTGTCTCTAAACAACGTCTCTGCTCTGGTGGACTTCTTCCTGTCTCTCTGTCTCTAAACAACGTCTCTGCTCTG
>JAAKFY010000151.1:126978-196260 GCA_011823955.1 Dissostichus mawsoni
TGTGTTCAGCTGTGCTCTGATTGGCTGTGTGTTCAGATGTGTTCTGATTGGCTGTGTGTTCAGGTGGGCAGAGACCCGGCGGTCCATGTGGGGAATCCAGACTCTGAAGTGTCTGTCGCTGCTGAAGGGTCATCACAGCAGGGGGGTGTGTGCTCTGGAGTTCACAGGTACACACACACTGCTACACACACACTGCTACACACACACTGCTACACACACTGCTATACACACTGCTACACACACACTGCTACACACTGCTGCACACACATTGCTACACACACACTGCTACACACACTGCTACACACACTGCTACACACACACTGCTGCACACACACTGCTACACACACTGCTGCACATGTTAACCCCCTCATGGTGTCCCAGCAGGTGTTCACAGGTGATGAATGTAAAGCAGCAGGTGTTCACAGATGTTTTCTGTTTCTGTCTCTCAGCGGACGGGAAGAGTTTGGTCTCGGTGGGAATCGATGAATTTCACTCCATCGTCATCTGGGACTGGAAGAAAGGAGAGAGACTAGCCAAGGCCAGGTACACATGTACACCTCTATACCTGTACACCTGTACACCTCTATACCTGTACACCTGTACACCTCTATACCTGTACACCTGTACACCTGTACACCTCTATACCTGTACACCTGTACACCTGTACACCTCTATACCTGTACACCTGTACACCTGTACACCTCTAACCTGTACACCTGTACACCTCTATACCTGTACACCTCTATACCTGTACACCTGTACACCTCTATACCTGTACACCTCTATACCTGTACACATGTACACCTGTACACCTCTATACCTGTGCACCTGTACACCTGTACACCTCTATACCTGTACACCTCTATACCTGTACACCTCTATACCTGTACACCTGTACACCTCTATACCTGTACACCTGTACACCTCTATACCTGTACACCTCTATACCTGTACACCTGTACACCTCTATACCTGTACACCTCTATACCTGTACACCTGTACACCTGTACACCTCTATACCTGTACACCTGTACACCTCTATACCTGTACACCTCTATACCTCTATACCCAGCCCAGTCTCACGGCATGTAATCTATTGATTCGTGTTCACCAACACGATTTTCCCCTTTTTTTCGTGTCACACAGAACGATTTTAAAAGCAATGTATTTCTATTGGTAGTGTTTCGTGCCTGCACCACGTCTTTTTGTCCGGTCGGGTCTTGGAAGACCGGAAGCTGTGTGGTTCATAAAAACATGTTCTTTATATACACTATGGTTCTTACTCAATACCAAGCCACGATTATTGTTTTTATTTTAAATCGTATAATGTCGGACTTTTTTGCCGTCTGTGAGGAAAAGAAATGGCTCAGAGCCTCAGATACTGAAATCTGTATTTTTTAAATCTTTTTTCCTTCTAATTTGTTATTCTTTTCTAAATAACACACTGTTATTTACTCAACAATAACACACAATTATCCTTGTTTTTATTTATTCGTTTAATTCTAATCTCGGGCTTTTTAGCCGTTCCTCAGGAACTGAATTTCAAAATAAAGTCACCGGAAACAGACGTAGGCCTATAAGGGACATTTCGAGCATCATTGCGATACACGCCACAAACCCACTGAACTGATTACCCAAGATCCTCAGCTAGAAGCTCGGTGATTGGATTGTTTAGCGCAATGCACGTTGGGATATGGTGTTTATGCGATATGAAATCCGAAAAACATTTAAAAAAATAATACTTTATTCCGAGTGTGCTTGCTTTTCTCTTTGGAAGTCATCACATAACGGCATTGTAATACACGGTTCGGCTGCATTAATATTACACATCTGCCGTAGTTCTTTATTTATAGAGCCCTGATTAGAAGACTTCTGGACAAACTGGAAGAATGCGCCGAAACTGAATACGTGACGTGGATCATAAATATATCAGCAATTAAACAACATCTCAATTTCTCTTCACACAATACGTCTCCTTGCAGTATCAACACTAATTCGGCTGACTTTTATATTTGATCCAATTGGTAGATAGTTATATTTACACCATAACGGTGCACAGCTGATAGAAAAGGACTTGTAGTTTTTAAAGATATTACTGATTTTCTTTGAATATAAGAATGTAAATACTGAGTTGAGAGAATAGTCAGGGGTTTTGGGTGATGGGAGACACCTATTGGATTCAGAATTTCAATAGCTTACCATTATTTGACGGATATACCTTTCTGTCTGTGTTTACAAATCAGATATTATGTAGAAGTGAAACATGAGAAATATTAGCAATATCCTGTAAAATTATGTGAAAACATGAATAAAACTACACATCTTCAGATGTTATACATACACAAGTGTCCTACACTAATAATACAAAGTTATTATGGCAGTGTGTACCTTGTGTGCACCGCCTAGTGGTTAAAGCACGTTATTGAATTAGTTGTGATATGATATGTCAATAAACCTTAGAAATCTTGAAATCTTGAAAGGGATGTGCAAAATAGCCATTATATAAGTCTTTAAACTATTAGTAGAGAATAACGAGTAATGAATATACTTTATAGGATCTGCAGATAAATGTTTAGTCTTCTCAAGCACAACTATCAAATATCTCTCCTGATCGTTGGCACTTGACAATCACCTGACATGTTACTTGTTAGACACTTTTATCCAAAGCGACTTACATACTCAATACTGTGGGCAATCCCCACAGGAGCACTTTGGGGTGAAGTGTCTCAGGGACACAACGACATGCTGACTGCAGTGGGACTCGAACTTGCTATCCTCTGATTTGAAGATCAGCGCATTAACTCACTGCGCCACACGCCTTAATCACCTTCCCTGAACTTTACTCAGGTGTAAGTAAAGCCTGATTTAAGGGTCGTTATATTTCACATCATTAATCAGAATCTGCAAAGTAACTAAAATAAATGCAGTGGAGTAAAAATACCAGGTTAACCTCTGAATTGTAGTGGAGTAGAATACAAAGTAACAATGAGCTGTCATGTGGGTATATATTAATGCTGCCCATTATGGACACGAGCCGATTTTCACCCATTTATTAATTACATGTTTTACATTGATAACACCAAGTGTTTCCTATCCCTAAACCTCCAGGGTGTACACAGTTTCATACTGGCAACCTCTATTTGTGGGAAAAACGAAAACGTCTTTTAAAACTACAATTCCCAGTAGAGACGTGCCATAGAACATGTTGCGAAACACAATAGCCAGCATGTGTAGTTCTGGGGGGGCGTTCGAGTCCAGTTTTGGATAATCTGCCGTGGTTTCGTTCATTTCAAAGAGCTGTTTGATACTCGGCGTAACCTTGGCGCACTGCCACTCCAACATCCAATCCCAGAGCTTGAAGATTAATCACAGGGTTTGTAGTCCCAAACGATAGCTGGGGATTATGGGTAGTGTAGTGTCTTCGGCCATCCTAAACTCCGAAATGTTTTCGGATTTCATATCGCATGAACACCATATCCCAATGTGCATTGCGGCTAAAACATCCAATCACCGAGCTTAAACCATAGCTGAGGATCTTGGGTAATCAGTTCAGTGGCTGTGTATCGCAATGATGCTCGAAATGTCCCTTATAGGCCTACGTCTGTTTCCGGTTATTTTTATTTTGAAATTCAGTTCCTGACGGACGCCAAACAAGCCCGAGATTATAGAATTAAAAAAAAATAAAAACAAGGATAATTGTGTGTTATTGTTGAGTAAATAACAGTGTGTTTTTGAAAAGAATAACAAATTAGAAGGAAAAAAAGATTTAAAAACATACAGATTTCAGTACCTGAGGCTCTGAGCCCAATTTCTTTTCCTCACAGACAACAAAAGAAGTCCGACATTATACGATTTAAAATAAAAACAATAATCGTGGCTTGGTATTGAGTAAGATGTTTTTATGAACCCACAGCTTCCGGTCTTCCAAGACCCGACCGGACAAAAAGACGTGTTGCAGGCACGAAACATCCTACCAATAGAAATACATTGCTTTTAAAATCGTTCTGTGTGACACGAAAAAAAGGGGAAAATCGTGTTGGTGAACACGAATCAATAGATTAAATGTTGTGACTATAACACAAAATGCCGTGAGACTGGGTTGCTATACCAGGGTTTCCGCAAGGATTTTTTCTTGCCGGTCAAATGTCCGGAAATAATTAATTTTACCGGACAAATTTGAAACTTACCGGTCAGGTTTCAATAATAATAATAATAATAATTGTGTAGCAGAGTTTCCGTTAGCAGGTAATCACCGGACTACGACCGGATATGCTGATGTTTAAAACTCAGTTAATGGGAGTCATTTTTATATAGTTTATCTTCCCCAAACAACACACAACACAATTATTACATTCAATCAAACTACTTTTAGTAGATGAAGTACATTATTCAAAAGCTTACATTAACTTTGGATAATAACACGGGAGAAACGGATCCTCTCTTTTTTGCCAAAGCATCAAAATACAAAATAATTAACAACATACATTTCAAATTTGTACATATTATTGATATATATATATATATATATATATATATATATACAGTGATACAATTACACTTCAACACACGTTGTAGTGGCATCCAAGGTTTCCTTTTGCCACTATAGAGCGGGCTGACGACACGAAATCCAAAGCAATAAGCAGCCGAAGGTTTTCAGTCAAAAAATGTAATTTATTAACAAAAAAGTATTGACTTAAATTGTCTCAAAATAACAAATCTAAATCAATATTTAGATCAACACTTATATAAACTATACTTTGCAGTCCAATTTGCAACACTCATTTCTGTTTACAATTTGCGGTCGAAAAACTGTTACGCTCCCCGTCTCATCAGGTCTCATCAGGTCTCTTCAGGTCTCTTCAGGTCTCTTCAGCTCTTAGCTCTTAGCTCTTTCTGTGCTCCCACAAAGTGTGTGCCGTTGTCTGTCCTGATGCTTGTCACTTGCCCTCTGCGACATATGAATCTGCGCAAAGCATTGATGCAGGAGTCAGTGTCCAATGAGCTCGAAACTTCCAGATGTATGGCACGACTCACAAGGCAGGTGAAGATCACTCCCCAACGTTTTACATTTGCTCTGCCTCGTTTAACCTCCAGGGGTCCGAAGAAGTCAATACCAACATGAGTAAAGGGTGGTAGATCTGGAGACACCCGATCCTCTGGGAGGTCAGCCATTTTCTGCTCTCCAACTGTGGCTAGCATTCTTCGGCAGAAAACACAGGCTTTGATTATTTTTCTGGCTGCCGAGTTAGCACGAGGCAACCAGAATCTTTGATTTAGTCTTGAGAGCATGTGGCTTCTCCCCGAGTGTCTGCTGATGGATGTGGCCCAGGATCAGTTTGGATATAGTAGAGTCTTTGGGCAGGATAATGGGGTTCTTCAGATCCATTGGCATTGCTGATTTGCTTATTCGTCTCCCACTCTTAACATGCCTTCCACTAAGATTGGGTCCAGCTTCCTGATAGAGCTGCTTGCTCTTACTTGCCTTCCTTTCTCCAAAAGTGCAAGTTCCTGAGAGAAGTGACGTCTTTGCTCAGAGTGAATTATTGACTTCTCAGCTTCTCTAATGTCCTCCACAGACAGATGTTGTGATCCAAATGTCAACTTTAGCTTGTTCATGTTGTCCTTTAAGGATTTCAAAAGAGTCCAATCTGGGGCAAGGTCAGCTTTTGCAGATTTCCTTCTTTGATTTAGCAGAAGAAGAATTCCCCTTAATTTAAGTATCCAAGCAACCCCTCTCTGCAGTCTGCTCCATGATGAGTAATACTCAAACAGTTTGCTGGTTGGGTTGGTTTCGTGGACACTCAAACTGTTAACTGCTACGTCCTTTCTAACCTCTGGGTCCTCTGATGGAATAAGGCCCAGGTTCTTAGGTGTTTTTGGCCAATATTTCCTTTTCCAGATACTTAGGTCCTGTTATCCACCTTGATGTCTTTAGAAAGTCTTCTACATGCAGCCCACGGGATGCGTCGTCGGCAGGGTTGTCCATGGAGCTCACATGCCTCCACTGCTTCTCCTGAGACAGGTCCTTGATCACTGAAACTCTGTTTGCCACAAAGGTGTGATACCGTTTAGTCTGGTTGCTGATGTATCCGAGGACAGAGGTGCTATCTGTCCAGAAAGTTGAGTCGTTGAGGTCCACTTTAAGCTCCCTTTTCAACATCCTGTCCACCTTTACTGCAAGTGTTGCTGCAGTAAGCTCCAATCTGGGAATAGTGATCTGTTTGAGTGGAGTCACTCTGGATTTTCCCAAAATAAATGAAACATGGACCCTTCCCATACTGTTTGTAAAGCGAAGATAGCTGGTGGCGCCGTAACCTTTTTCGCTGCGTCACAGAAGTGATGAAGCTCTGCAGTCCTGATTGGTCCAAAATTCTCAGGTTTCATACACCTGTGCACTTGAAATCTGCTAAGCTGTTCCAACTCTGTGATCCATTTCTGCCATTGTTTTGAGTATTCTTCTGGGATGATTTCATCCCATCCACACTTTATCCTGCATAGCTCTTGGAGGATCTGCCTGGCTTTAAAGTGCTTGTGACACCATCCCACCTATTGTTGTGCAATGCAATGTTGGGCTACTAGTCATCTCGAACCATCAGTTTAAAAATGAATTTGCGATACCGTATTGATAAATATCAATAATTTCAAATATCGCGGGAAAAGTCCTTCACTCAGTTTCCTTTTTCGGGACGAAGGCGGAAGTGCGTCACAAAGGGCCATATTTATTCTGCTCCCATTGAGCCAGACAGGGACAGAAGGGATTTGTCACGCGTAGAGATGGTTCGACGATGCGTTGTGTCTGGCTGTTCCAATACAGCAAATGAGGAACTTAACATCAGCATACATAGCTTTCCAACGGATGTCAAGCGTCAGCGCACATGGGAGAAAAACGTGCAGAACACAAGGGCTGGCTGGTCTGTGATGAACCCCACATCGACCTACATATGCAGCGCCCACTTTCTGGCCCAGAATTTGAGGAAAGGCCTTTGTTGATGGCTGAAACTGGGATTTTAGTGAGAGAGGAGGGGCCGGCGCAAATGATACATTGAGTCGCCATGGTTTCAGGCACAGGAAACACATGGACTATGCTCTCAGTAAACACGAAGCACAGCTCATGCAATAGCTATGGAGAGAAATACAAACTACAGACAGTGCGTGAAATCTGACCATGGATCTATCCTCCATCAACTACTCAACCCAGAGGGCCGACAGGGAGAGATCATTGAGAAAAATCGGGAACACAGGTAAAGTTTTACTGACATCATTCTCACATACAAATCAGCAAAGCTTCTGTGTGTGAAACAGTATCTGCTTTAGTATGAAACGTACCTTCAGCTCATGAAATCAGAAGGAAGTAGACAATGAAAATAAATAAAATAGTTTACAAACCATTCCACATTGTTCAAGCGTTGTAGATCGAGAGGTATCTCGCGATCGTCGGGGGGGTTGTCGTCTCCACTGTCCGACTCGGAGTTAATTTCATCCGATTCAGAGGCATATGGTTCGAATCTGTAGGGCATATAGTCAATATCGTCTACGAGGCTATCACTATCAGATGCTTCATCCTCATATGAGCTCTCAGACACATTCAAAATTAAACTACAATCGCTGTCGGAGCTTGCTGCTGTGTGCGCCATCGTTTGTTTGCATACAGATACTGGACTCCGGAAGCGTTCGTCTTCCCTCTGTGACGCGGCACACCTTTTCGCGGGAGTTTAAGAATCCCAGAGCAGACCCAGAGAAGATCCAGAATATGGTCACATTGAAGGGCAGATTAACGGTTATCAAAGTACACATTTTCAAAAATCACTTCAGTAACGGTTTCAAGGGGACATTATTTACTGAAATTAATGGTTTGGATGATGTTGGAAAACGTGTCACAAGCACTTTAAGGATAAATGGGGAGAGGAATCCTAACGGGTCGTAGATGGAACTGACTGTAGAGAGGATCCCTCTCCTGGTAAGAGCTCCGTTTTTGATATTGACTTTGAATATGAAGGAGTCTTTCTCTGTATCCCATTTGATTCCAAGTGCTCTTTCAATGGGCAGGTTTTCCCTCAAAGTCCAGATCCTTGAATAGCTTTGCTCTGTGATGCTCAGGTATACTTGCAAGCACTTCACGGTTGTTACAGACCCATTTGGTCAATGAGAAACCTCCTTTGGCGCATGCGTCTCTGAGGTCTCTGATAAGCTTAACAGCTTGTTCAACTGTGGCCACTGATTTGAGGCAATCAACGTAAAAGTTGGAATTGATTGTTTCAGTTACCTCGTCGTCGTACTTGAAGCTGTTGTCTTCTGCCACTTGTCTGAGAGCATAGTTAGCAATGCTAGGTGAGGACACAGCACCAAAGAGGTGGACCTTCATTCTATATGCCTCCAATGACATTTCAGTGTCTCCATCTGGCCACCACAGAAACCTAAGGAAGTGTTTGTGCTCACTCTGGACTTGCACTTGATAGAACATTGCCTCGATGTCCCCCATGAAAGCAATTTGTTCTTAGCGGAATCTAAGCAGAACTCCAATGAGAGTGTTCGCCACGTCTGGACCATGTGTGGCATGTGTATACATATTGGGCAGCAAGGTGTGCCTTGTCTCCTTCTCCTAGGAGTATTCTCAATCTTCAGAGGTCAGGGTCATCTCTCTCTCTCTCTCTCTCTCTCTCTCTCTCTCTCTCTAACCTCCTTGAAACCTGGGATTACAGTTGGGTTCAACTTGTTTCAGTAAATGCTCCTTACTTGGTTGAATGTTTGGCACTTCAGGAGGAAGTGATCTCTGTCTCAGTCTCACCTGTCGTACAGTGACCACATATTCTGTTTCCTTTTGGTTGCCAGGATCTTTTGAGTCTTCCTGTTGCCAGTTTATGGTCACTGAGCCTGTGCTTGGTTAGGATCTGTCTCTGCTTTCTATCTCTGACAGTAGAGAGATATTCTGCCAGCTCATCATCTCTGTTTAGACCCAGGTAACATTCTAATCTACTTTGGCTTCTAGTTTCTTCTTTCCAATGTTGTAAATAGTTGTGTTTCCATTGTGTTATAATGCGTTTGACTGTGATTGGTGTTTGGAGAGCAGTGTTGTTGAGAGACTG
The DNA here is from genome assembly GCA_011823955.1 of Dissostichus mawsoni. Taxonomy (NCBI): domain Eukaryota; kingdom Metazoa; phylum Chordata; class Actinopteri; order Perciformes; family Nototheniidae; genus Dissostichus; species Dissostichus mawsoni. The sequence goes on from JAAKFY010000151.1 coordinate 136,062, forward strand.
GTCAGAGTGGCTCTGAGAGGGGGCAGTTAGCCTCAGCACCAGCTGACATAGGGGACTCTTCTCTGGGGTTAGCTCTTGGCTTTGGAGGGCTTTGGAGTGGAGGGTGTCTCGGGGGCTGGATCTAAGGTGGTTAAAGAATGTTAGTGCTCTCTTTTGAGTGTTAATTATCAGAGGGTATCTGCCTCATTCTGCTCTACATGCATTTGTTGGTGTTTTTCTCTGAACACGTCAAATGGATCTGCAGAATTCTGCATGTAAAGACTCTGTTGGATGTTTGTCCCAGCGGGTATAGCTCTGGTGACTGAGTGGACCCCATACTTCACTACCGTACAGCGCAATGGGCTGGATCACACTATCAAAGATTTTGAGCCAGATTTTAATTGTAATTTGGACTTTATAAATGTTCTCTTAATTGCATTTAGAGCTCTTCTGGCTTTTTCTTTGAGTGCATTCACTGCCATGTTGAAACGTCCTGATGCTGTTATGGTTCAACCAGGGTAGGTAGAACTCATACTATGTTCAATGATATGATTGTTTATGGTAAACTGGTATTTGTTCTCCTGACATCTGGGGCGTTTTTGGGAAACATGACACTTCCCCTCTCTATCTAGGAGGCAGAGGCCAGGAGCAGCACATTGATCCAACTGATTGGGAACTTCATTTATACATACATTCAATAAAGTGGGACTTAAATTGCAACCCTGACGAACGGTTGCAATAAATCTCTGGGTGAAGAATTCAGTTTGTTTGTCTCCAATTTTAACAGCACACTTATTTTCCAATTACATTGATTTAACCAGATCATACATGAAGTCTATAATAGAGCCCTTCATGCCAAATAGAGTCGAACGCTTTCTTGAAATCGATGAAGCAAGTGAATATCTTACCATTCTCTGTTTGGTGTACATGTTTGTTCATTAAAGTGTGAAGGGTATATACATGGTCGGTGGTGCAGTGTTTTGGAAGGAAGCCAATTTGATTTTAACTCAAGATGGATTGTTGGTTAAGGAAATCTTGTATTCTTGTATTTAGAATAGTACAGAATAATGTCCCAGACAGCTGCTGACTCAGATGCCACGGTAGTTCTTAGGGTCTGATTTGTCTCCACTCTTATGAATGGGGAAATGAGCCCTTTGCACCAGAGGAAAAACATCCTGACTGCAAGATGATACTGAACAGCTTGAACACTGTACCCTGCATCTCTGGGGTGCTGCATCTGAGCATTGCCTTTTGAATGTTGTCTGGGCCACAAGCTTTCCTTGGCCGGAGAGATTGTGTCTGTGTGGTCAACTCTTCCCAAGTCATTGGGAAATCAGGGGGTTTTGGTGGTCTCTAATAGTGTGTGTGTGTGTGTGTGTTCTCTCTCTCTCTCGCTCTCTCTCTCGCTCTCGCTCTCTCTCGCGCTCGCTCGCTCGCTCTCTCTCGCTCGCTCGCTCTCTCTCGCTCTCTCGCTCTCTCTCTGTGTGTATAAACATGTACTCCTGTTATAGGTAATATAATGAGAGGGTAAGAGTGTTTACCTCTGTGCTCTGCAGGGGTCACAAAGAGAAGACGTTCGTGGTGAGGAGCAACCCGTTCAGGATGGACAAGCTGGTGACGGTCGGCATAAAGCACATCAAGTTCTGGCAGCACTCAGGTACCCCCCCCTTTACCTGACAACCACTCACCTGAGTCTACCTGGGTTTGATCCATCAGCTGCAGTGCATATTAATCACAGCTGCAATCTTGCATTTTGCTAATTATTTTAATATATCATATTCCATTTACTTGTATATACTCTTCTTGCACTATTTCTATGTTATTTGTATTAACTTGCACATCTCAAAACATTCTCTTGCACTATTTTATCTTTTTTATTTGTTTTATGTCCTATATATATATATATATATATAATATATTATATATATATATATATATATATATATATATATATATTCATGTTGCTCTGTTGGAGGAGGGACTTCAGTTTTTAATTTCATTTCTACACTGTAGCTGCTGAGCTCATGATGATAGAGACTTGAAACTTGAAACCAGTTATGTAGAACCTCTCAGTGTTGCTCTGTGTCCTGAGTAACGCCTCCCGTCCTGCAGGGGCGGCCTCACGTTTAAACGGGGGATCTTTGGGAACCTGGGGAAGCAGGAGACGATGATGTCGGCGTGTTACGGTCGATCGGAGGACCTGGTGTTCTCCGGAGCGACCAATGGAGACGTCTACATCTGGAGAGACACCACGCTCATCAAGACCATCAAAGCCCACACGGGGCCCGTGTTCGCCATGTGTTCCCTGGACAAGGTCACACTTAAATACGATAAAATTGTCAATACTTTGAGAGTAAAGACTCAGACTGAGGGTAGAGTTAGATTATATTTGACTCTCTACACTGAGAGCTGCAGCAGAGTTTAGACTTTATGACTGAACGCTGTTCGAATCCTCACTAACACTAAGAAAGTGGATCAGTCCAGTTCTGAGGTCTTTACACTGGTTCCTCACTAACACTAAGAAAGTGGATCAGTCCAGTTCTAGGTCTTTACACTGGTCCCACTAACACTAAGAAGTGGATCAGTCCAGTTCTGAAGTCTTACACTGGTTCCTCACTAACACTAAGAAAGTGGATCAGTCCAGTTCTGAAGTCTTTACACTGGTCTCCTCACTAACACTAAGAAAGTGATCAGTCCAGTTCTGAGGTCTTTACACTGGTTCCTCACTGACACTAAGAAAGTGGATCAGTCCAGTTCTGAGGTCTTTACACTGGTTCCTCACTAACACTAAGAAAGTGGATCAGTCCAGTTCTGAAGTCTTTACACTGGTTCCTCACTGACACTAAGAAAGTGGATCAGTCCAGTTCTGGAGTCTTTACACTGGTTCCTCACTGACACTAAGAAAGTGGATCAGTCCAGTTCTGGAGTCTTTACACTGGTTCCTCACTGACACTAAGAAAGAGGATCAGTCCAGTTCTGGAGTCTTTACACTGGTTCCTCACTAACACTAAGAAAGAGGATCAGTCCAGTTCTGAAGTCTTTACACTGGTTCCTCACTGACACTAAGAAAGTGGATCAGTCCAGTTCTGAGGTCTTTACACTGGTTCCTCACTAACACTAAGAAAGAGGATCAGTCCAGTCTGAGGTCTACACTGGTTCCTCACTAACACTAAGAAAGAGGATCAGTCCAGTTCTGAAGTCTTTACACTGGTTCTCACTGACACTAAGAAAGTGGATCAGTCCAGTTCTGGAGTCTTTACACTGGTTCCTCACTGACACTAAGAAAGAGGATCAGTCCAGTTCTGGAGTCTTACACTGGTTCCTCACTGACACTAAGAAAGTGGATCAGTCCAGTTCTGGATTCTTTACACTGGTTCCTCACTGACACTAAGAAAGAGGATCAGTCCAGTTTGGAGTCTTTACACTGGTTCCTCACTAACACTAAGAAAGAGGATCAGTCCAGTTCTGAAGTCTTTACACTGGTTCCTCACTGACACTAAGAAAGTGGATCAGTCCAGTCTGAGTCTTTACACTGGTTCCTCACTAACACTAAGAAAGAGGATCAGTCCAGTTCTGAGGTCTTTACACTGGTTCCTCACTAACACTAAGAAAGAGGATCAGTCCAGTTCTGAAGTCTTTACACTGGTCCTCACTGACACTAAGAAAGTGGATCAGTTCTGAAGTCTTTACACTGGTTCCTCACTAACACTAAGAAAGTGGATCAGTCCAGTTCTGAAGTCTTTACACTGGTTCCTCACTGACACTAAGAAAGTGGATCAGTCCAGTTCTGAGGTCTTTACACTGGTTCCTCACTAACACTAAGAAAAGTGGATCAGTCCAGTTCTGAGGTCTTTACACTGGTTCCTCACTGACACTAAGAAAGTGGATCAGTCCAGTTCTGAGTCTTTACACTGGTTCCTCACTAACACTAAGAAAGTGGATCAGTCCAGTTCTGAGGTCTTTACACTGGTTCCTCACTGACACTAAGAAAGTGGATCAGTTCTGAAGTCTTTACACTGGTTCCTCACCAGGGGCGTCGCCTGGACTGAAATATTCGGGGCTTAGCCCACTGTGGCGGCGTCCATGGCGCTACAGTGGAATTTTCTATTTCAACACTCCCCACACGCACACACACAGTACACCCGCGACTGTTACAATGAAGGCTCGATTATCAGCTCACGGCATATAGGCAGGGGTAAAGTGCTATTTTTTATGAGTGGGGGGTGGACCTCACCTCCTCTAGGGGTCCGGTGGCATGCTCCCCCGGGAAGATTTCTTTTTTAAATATTGAAGTTAAAAGCATCAATCTGGTGCACTTTGAGAGCAACACTAAGAGATCTATGGATTCATCTCTCAACATATGAAACAGAACTGGAAGCAGATTTCTTTTTCTTTATGGATATTTTACAAATCGCTCCCCTTTTAAACTCTATTCTTGTTTTACTGCCATATAGTATTTCATAACTGTTTTTCATTTATTCTCTTATTTTTTTTATAACTATAATGATCATATGAAGGTGTGCCGCGAAAATAATCTTTTGAATAATTTGTGACCAAACCGTTTGAGACCCACTGAGATAACTTAGACTAAAGTTAAGTATCTAAACACTCAGAGAGTCCTTTAGCTCACTGAGTCTCTCAGTCTGAGAGGAGAGAGTCCTTTAGCTCACTGAGTCTCTCAGTCTGAGAGGAGAGAGTCCTTTAGCTCACTGAGCCTCTCAGTCTGACAGGAGAGAGTCCTTTAGCTCACTGAGCCTCTCAGTCTGAGAGGAGAGAGTCCTTTAGCTCACTGAGTCTCTCAGTCTGAGAGAGAGGTCCTTTAGCTCACTGAGCCTCTCAGTCTGAGAGGAGAGAGTCCTTTAGCTCACTGAGTCTCTCAGTCTGACAGGAGAGAGTCCTTTAGCTCACTGAGCCTCTCAGTCTGACAGGAGAGAGTCCTTTAGCTCCTGAGCCTCTCAGTCTGAGAGGAGAGAGTCCTTTAGCTCACTGAGCCTCTCAGTCTGACAGAGAGAGTCCTTTAGCTCACTGAGTCTCTCAGTCTGACAGGAGAGAGTCCTTTAGCTCACTGAGCCTCTCAGTCTGACAGGAGAGAGTCCTTTAGCTCACTGAGCCTCTCAGTCTGAGAGGAGAGAGTCCTTTAGCTCACTGAGCCTCTCAGTCTGACAGGAGAGAGTCCTTTAGCTCACTGAGCCTCTCAGTCTGAGGAGAGAGTCCTTTAGCTCACTGAGCCTCTCAGTCTGAGAGGAGAGAGTCCTTTAGCTCCTGAGCCTCTCAGTCTGAGAGGAGAGAGTCCTTTAGCTCACTGAGCCTCTCAGTCTGACAGGAGAGAGTCCTTTAGTTCACTGAGTCTCTCAGTCTGACAGGAGGAGTCCTTTAGCTCACTGAGCCTCTCAGTCTGACAGGAGAGAGTCCTTTAGCTCACTGAGCCTCTCAGTCTGACAGGAGAGAGTCCTTTAGCTCACTGAGCCTCTCAGTCTGACAGGAGAGAGTCCTTTAGCTCACTGAGTCTCTCAGTCTGAGAGGAGAGAGTCCTTTAGCTCACTGAGTCTCTCAGTCTGACAGGAGAGAGTCCTTTAGCTCACTGAGTCTCTCAGTCTGACAGGAGAGAGTCCTTTAGCTCACTGAGCCTCTCAGTCTGACAGGAGAGAGTCCTTTAGCTCACTGAGTCTCTCAGTCTGAGAGGAGAGGACTCCTCCAGCTTGTTGTGGAACAAACAGCTCCTTATGTCCGTTAGTGCTGCTAGCTAACCAGATGCTAAACAACATGGTCCCTGCTGGCACCGGTCTCCCTCTCTCCCTCTCGCTCCCTCCCCCTCTCTCTCCTCTCTCTCTCTCTATCACACTAAATGCGCTATATTGCCACACACACACAGAGCCGAGCTTGAATGACACAAGCACACGGTTATTTCCATGCAACTCTCTGATTGGTCTGGTGTCTTGCCTCTGTTGCATTCACTGAACACGGGAAATTACGGTCCTGCCGTCCTCTCTTGTGTCATGATGAGGTCACGTAAAACACGGTTAATGTATTATATTATTGAGGGAGAATTGTCCGGGGCTACAGAAAAAACTTCGGGCTAAAGCCCCGAATGCCCAGGCCAGGCGACGCCACTGTTCCTCACTAACACTAAGAAAGAGGATCAGTCCAGTTCTGAGGTCTTTACACTGGTTCCTCACTAACACTAAGAAAGTGGATCAGTCCAGTTCTGAGGTCTTTACACTGGTTCTCACTGACACTAAGAAAGTGGATCAGTCCAGTTCTGAAGTCTTTACACTGGTTCCTCACTGACACTAAGAAAGTGGATCAGTCCAGTTCTGAAGTCTTTACACTGGTTCCTCACTAACACTAAGAAAGAGGATCAGTCCAGTTCTGAGGTCTTTACACTGGTTCCTCACTAACACTAAGAAAGTGGATCAGTCCAGTTCTGAGGTCTTTACACTGGTTCCTCACTAACACTAAGAAAGAGGATCAGTCCAGTTCTGAAGTCTTACACTGGTTCCTCACTAACACTAAGAAAGAGGATCAGTCCAGTTCTGAGGTCTTTACACTGTTCCTCACTACCACTAAGAAAGAGGATCAGTCCAGTTCTGAGGTCTTTACACTGGTTCCTCACTGACACTAAGAAAGTGGATCAGTCCAGTTCTGAGGTCTTTACACTGGTTCCTCACTGACACTAAGAAAGAGGATCAGTCCAGTTCTGAGGTCTTTACACTGGTTCCTCACTGACACTAAGAAAGAGGATCAGTCCAGTTCTGAGGTCTTTACACTGGTTCCTCACTGACACTAAGAAAGAGGATCAGTCCAGTTCTGAGGTCTTTACACTGGTTCCTCACTGACACTAAGAAAGAGGATCAGTCCAGTTCTGAGGTCTTTACACTGGTTCCTCACCGACACTAAGAAAGAGGATCAGTCCAGTTCTGAAGTCTTTACACTGGTTCCTCACCGACACTAAGAAAGAGGATCAGTCCAGTTCTGAGGTCTTTACACTGGTTCCTCACCAACACTAAGAAAGAGGATCAGTCCAGTTCTGAAGTCTTTACACTGGTTCCTCACGAACACTAAGAAAGAGGATCAGTCCAGTTCTGAAGTCTTTACACTGGTTCCTCACTAACACTAAGAAAGAGGATCAGTCCAGTTCTGAGGTCTTTACACTGGTTCCTCACTAACACTAAGAAAGAGGATCAGTCCAGTTCTGAAGTCTTTACACTGGTTCCTCACTAACACTAAGAAAGTGGATCAGTCCAGTTCTGAAGTCTTTACACTGGTTCCTCACGAACACTAAGAAAGAGGATCAGTCCAGTTCTGAAGTCTTTACACTGGTTCCTCACTAACACTAAGAAAGAGGATCAGTCCAGTTCTGAGGTCTTTACACTGGTTCCTCACTAACACTAAGAAAGTGGATCAGTCCAGTTCTGAGGTCTTTACACTGGTTCCTCACTAACTGTAGGAAAGAGGATCAGTCCAGTTCTGAAGTCTTTACACTGGTTCCTCACTAACACTAAGAAAGAGGATCAGTCCAGTTCTGAGGTCTTTACACTGGTTCCTCACTACCACTAAGAAAGAGGATCAGTCCAGTTCTGAGGTCTGTACACTGGTTCCTCACTAACACTAAGAAAGAGGATCAGTCCAGTTCTGAGGTCTTTACACTGGTTCCTCACTGACACTAAGAAAGTGGATCAGTCCAGTTCTGAGGTCTTTACACTGGTTCCTCACTGACACTAAGAAAGTGGATCAGTCCAGTTCTGAAGTCTTTACACTGGTTCCTCACCAACACTAAGAAAGAGGATCAGTCCAGTTCTGAAGTCTTTACACTGGTTCCTCACCGACACTAAGAAAGAGGATCAGTCCAGTTCTGAGGTCTTTACACTGGTTCCTCACCAACACTAAGAAAGAGGATCAGTCCAGTTCTGAGGTCTTTACACTGGTTCCTCACTGACACTAAGAAAGTGGATCAGTCCAGTTCTGAAGTCTTTACACTGGTTCCTCACCGACACTAAGAAAGAGGATCAGTCCAGTTCTGAAGTCTTTACACTGGTTCCTCACCGACACTAAGAAAGAGGATCAGTCCAGTTCTGAGGTCTTTACACTGGTTCCTCACCAACACTAAGAAAGAGGATCAGTCCAGTTCTGAGGTCTTTACACTGGTTCCTCACTGACACTAAGAAAGTGGATCAGTCCAGTTCTGAAGTCTTTACACTGGTTCCTCACTGACACTAAGAAAGTGGATCAGTCCAGTTCTGAGGTCTTTACACTGGTTCCTCACAAACACTAAGAAAGAGGATCAGTCCAGTTCTGAGGTCTTTACACTGGTTCCTCACTAACACTAAGAAAGTGGATCAGTCCAGTTCTGAGGTCTTTACACTGGTTCCTCACTAACACTAAGAAAGTGGATCAGTCCAGTTCTGAGGTCTTTACACTGGTTCCTCACTAACACTAAGAAAGTGGATCAGTCCAGTTCTGAAGTCTTTACACTGGTTCCTCACTAACACTAAGAAAGTGGATCAGTCCAGTTCTGAGGTCTTTACACTGGTTCCTCACTAACACTAAGAAAGTGGATCAGTCCAGTTCTGAAGTCTTTACACTGGTTCCTCACTAACACTAAGAAAGAGGATCAGTCCAGTTCTGAGGTCTTTACACTGGTTCCTCACTAACACTAAGAAAGTGGATCAGTCCAGTTCTGAAGTCTTTACACTGGCTTCCTGTCTGTCAAAGAATTGATTTCAAAATACTGCTGCTGGTTTATAAAGCATTGAATGGTTTGGGCCCAAAACACATTTCTGACCTCCTGCTAAATGATGAACCATCCAGATCTCTCAGGTCTTCAGGTCTGCTCTCTGTCCCCAGAGTCAGATCTCTCAGGTCTTCAGGTCTGCTCTCTGTCCCCAGAATCAGATCTCTCAGGTCTTCAGGTCTGCTCTCTGTCCCCAGAGTCAGATCTCTCAGGTCTTCAGGTCTGCTCTTTGTCCCCAGAGTCAGATCTCTCAGGTCTTCAGGTCTGCTCTCGTCCCCAGAGTCAGATCTCTCAGGTCTTCAGGTCTGCTCTCTGTCCCAGAGTCAGATCTCTCAGGTCTTCTGGTCTGCTCTCTGTCCCCAGAGTCAGGTCTTCAGGTCTTCAGGTCTGCTCTCTGTACCCAGAGTCAGATCTCTCAGGTCTTCAGGTCTGCTCTCTGTCCCCAGGGTCAGATCTCTCAGGTCTTCAGGTCTGCTCTCTGTCCCCAGAGTCAGGTCTTCAGGTCTGCTCTCTGTCCCCAGAGTCAGGTCTGTCAGGTCTTCAGGTCTGCTCACTGTCCCCAGAGTCAGGTCTCTCAGGTCTTCAGGTCTGCTCTCTGTCCCCAGAGTCAGATCTCTCAGGTCTGCTCTCTGTCCCCAGAGTCAGGTCTTCAGGTCTTCAGGTCTGCTCTCTGTCCCCAGAGTCAGGTCTTCAGGTCTGCTCTCTGTCCTCAGAGTCAGGTCTTCAGGTCTGCTCTCTGTCCCCAGAGTCAGATCTCTCAGGTCTGCTCTCTGTCCCCAGATTCAGGTCTTCAGGTCTTCAGGTCTGCTCTCTGTCCCCAGAGTCAGGTCTTCAGGTCTGCTCTCTGTCCTCAGAGTCAGGTCTTCAGGTCTGCTCTCTGTCCCCAGAGTCAGGTCTTCAGGTCTGCTCTCTGTCCCCAGAGTCAGGTCTTCAGGTCTTCAGGTCTGCTCTCTGTCCCCAGAGTCAGGTCTCTCAGGTCTTCAGGTCTGCTCTCTGTCCCCAGAGTCAGATCTCTCAGGTCTTCAGGTCTGCTCTCTGTCCCCAGAGTCAGGTCTCTCAGGTCTTCAGGTCTGCTCTCTGTCCCCAGAGTCAGGTCTCTCAGGTCTTCAGGTCTGCTCTCTGTCCCCAGAGTCAGAACTAAACCTGGAGACGTTCAGTTACTGTCCTCCAAACATCTGGAACAAACTCCCAGAAACCTGCAGGTCCTCTAACGAAGACTACTTTTAAATCCAGCAAGAAGACTTTTCTTTTTCTTTGAATTGAACTCTTCACATCTCACTCTGCGCTCTGGCTTTTATTATCTTTATTATCTTTTATTATCTTTTATTATCTTTTATTATCTTTGCTTTTTAAAGACTGTTTTTAAAAAGCCATTTTCTAATATGTTTCTCAAGGCTCTTAATGTCTTTCATGTTTGTATGAATACACTTTATTTCTGCCTCTGTTTTTGTTTCCGGTCTCGTGGTGCGTTCACTGTCCAGGGCTTTGTGACGGGGGGAAGGACGGCATCGTGGAGCTGTGGGACGACATGTTCGAGAGATGCCTGAAGACGTACGCCATCAAGAGGGCCGCGCTGTCCCCCGCCTCCAAAGGTCTCAGAGAGGTCTTATTTAACAGGGACATTTCTGTCAATGTGCCAAGAGGGAGTTATAAGTCAACCTAAAACTAATTTCATTTTAAACAAGTAAATACAGTCAAATAAAAACATGCAACATACAGTACTGGAAATCTTAATTAAATAAATAAATAAATAAAAACGTAACTTAATAAGAACATGTTAAAACACAGGCATTGCCTATACTTTCATCAGGTCTGCTGCTGGAGGACAACCCGTCCATCAGAGCCATCACTCTGGGTCACGGTCACATCCTGCTGGGCACCAAGAACGGAGAGATCCTGGAGATCGATAAGAGCGGCCCGATGACCCTCCTGCTGCAGGTCAGAGGGACCCTTATTTATTTAAATAAGAAGACACTATTACTGTCAAGCTCTTCAGTATATTTGCAGTTTCCCCGCTTGAAAGGGATGGTACAGTCCGTGGTACAGATGGTACAGTCCGTGGTACAGATGGTACAGTCCGTGGTACAGATGGTACAGTCCGTGGTACAGATGGTACAGTCCGTGGTACAGATGGTACAGTCCGTGGTACAGATGGTACAGTCCGTGGTACAGATGGTACAGTCCGTGGTACAGATGGTACAGTCCGTGGTACAGATGGTACAGTCCATAGGAGGTTTTAACTGGGTTTCACTCGTACAACGACCACAACTTTGATTTCTTTTTAGTTCTTCTTTACTTTAGTTTTTGTTGTTGCAGTACAGCATATGTAGGTAGTAAGGTGGTAAGGTGGTAAGGTGGTAAGGTAGTAAGGTAGTAAGGTAGTAAGGTGGTAAGGTGGTAAGGTGGTAAGGTAGTAAGGTAGTAAGGTGGTAAGGTAGTAAGGTAGTAAGGTGGTAAGGTAGTAAGGTGGTAAGGTAGTAAGGTAGTAAGGTGGTAAGGTGGTAAGGTAGTAAGGTAGTAAGGTGGTAAGGTGGTAAGGTAGTAAGGTAGTAAGGTGGTAAGGTAGTAAGGTAGTAAGGTGGTAAGGTAGTAAGGTAGTAAGGTAGTAAGGTGGTAAGGTAGTAAGGTGGTAAGGTGGTAAGGTAGTAAGGTAGTAAGGTGGTAAGGTAGTAAGGTAGTAAGGTGGTAAGGTAGTAAGGTGGTAAGGTGGTAAGGTAGTAAGGTAGTAAGGTGGTAAGGTGGTAAGGTAGTAAGGTAGTAAGGTGGTAAGGTGGTAAGGTAGTAAGGTAGTAAGGTGGTAAGGTAGTAAGGTAGTAAGGTGGTAAGGTGGTAAGGTAGTAAGGTAGTAAGGTAGTAAGGTGGTAAGGTGGTAAGGTGGTAAGGTAGTAAGGTGGTAAGGTGGTAAGGTGGTAAGGTGGTAAGGTAGTAAGGTGGTAAGGTGGTAAGGTGGTAAGGTAGTAAGGTAGTAAGGTAGTAAGGTAGTAAGGTGGTAAGGTGGTAAGGTGGTAAGGTGGTAAGGTAGTAAGGTGGTAAGGTGGTAAGGTAGTAAGGTAGTAAGGTAGTAAGGTAGTAAGGTAGTAAGGTGGTAAGGTGGTAAGGTGGTAAGGTAGTAGGGTGGTAAGGTGGTAAGGTAGTAAGGTGGTAAGGTGGTAAGGTGGTAAGGTGGTAAGGTAGTAAGGTGGTAAGGTAGTAAGGTAGTAAGGTGGTAAGGTGGTAAGGTGGTAAGGTGGTAAGGTAGTAAGGTGGTAAGGTAGTAAGGTAGTAAGGTGGTAAGGTAGTAAGGTAGTAAGGTAGTAAGGTGGTAAGGTAGTAAGGTAGTAAGGTGGTAAGGTAGTAGGGTAGTAAGGTGGTAAGGTAGTAAGGTGGTAAGGTGGTAAGGTGGTAAGGTGGTAAGGTAGTAAGGTGGTAAGGTAGTAAGCACATGAAATAATAAATGCAAAAATACATGCTTTACATATATTTTTTAACACTTGTGAATATTGTTTTTCCTTTCTTAGTGTATTTTTATGAATCAGTTTTTAACTGAAATCTATGAAATCTATGAAATCTATGAAATGCAAATATAGACTGCATTTTTAGGGTTAACCCGTTTTTATCAATCTACATATCTCAATAAACAAATCACATTCGTTTTTAAATCAACAATCATGTTGCTTTAGCTTGAGGACATCAAACAAACAAGTGACAATGAACTAGAACGTTACGTTCTAACGTTCGTGGCGCGCGGCAAGTTTTATGACTCTTAAATAAACAAACAGTTCGTCTCTCACCGGCCGCCTCTCCAGCTTTTATGGCTGCACCAGTGCTGCTGCTTTGATGTTTCTTCTGCGGGACGTTGCTGCTGCTTTGATGTTTCTTCTGCGGGACGTTGCTGCTGCTTTGATGTTTCTTCTGCGGGACGTGTTGCTGCTGCTTTGATGTTTCTTCTGTGCGACGTTGCTGCTGCTTTGATGTTTCTTCTGTGCGACGTTGCTGCTGCTTTGATGTTTCTTCTGTGCGACGTTGCTGCTGCTTTGATGTTTCTTCTGCGCGACGTTGGCTTCTTTGATGTTTCTTCTGCACGACGTTGCTGCTGCTTTGATGTCTTCTGCGCGACGTTGCTGCTGCTTTGATGTTTCTTCTGCGGACGTTGCTGCTGCTTTGATGTTTCTTCTGCGCGACGTTGCTGCTGCTTTGATGTTTCTTCTGTGCGACGTTGCTGCTGCTTTGATGTTTCTTCTGCGCGACGTTGCTGCTTCTTTGATGTTTCTTCTGCACGACGTTGCTGCTGCTTTGATGTTTCTTCTGCGCGACGTTGCTGCTGCTTTGATGTTTCTTCTGCGGACGTTGCTGCTGCTTTGATGTTCTTCTGCGCGACGTTGCTGCTGCTTTGATGTTTCTTCTGTGCGACGTTGCTGCTGCTTTGATGTTTCTTCTGTGCGACGTTGCTGCTGCTTTGATGTTCTTCTGTGCGACGTTGCTGCTGCTTTGATGTTCTTCTGTGCGACGTTGCTGCTGCTTTGATGTTCTTCTGCGCGACGTTGCTGCTTCTTTGATGTTCTTCTGCGCGACGTTGCTGCTGCTTTGATGTTTCTTCTGTGCGATGTTGCTGCTGCTTTGATGTTCTTCTGCGCGACGTTGCTGCTGCTTTGATGTTCTTCTGCGCGACGTTGCTGCTGCTTTGATGTTTCTTCTGTGCGACGTTGCTGCTTCTTTGATGTTTCTTCTGCGCGACGTTGCTGCTTCTTTGATGTTCTTCTGCGCGACGTTGCTGCTTTTGATGTTTCTTGTGCGACGTTGCTGCTTCTTTGATGTTTCTTCTGTGCGACGTTGCTGCTTCTTTGATGTTTCTTCTGCGCGACGTTGCTGCTTTTTTGATGTTCTTCTGCGCGACGTTGCTGCTTCTTTGATGTTTCTTCTGTGCGACGTTGCTGCTGCTGGACGCACGCTTTTTAGTTTGTAATGGAGGATTGTGGAGGATCCTTCTCCTCCCTTCTCTCCCTCTGTAGTTTGATTACAGCCCTTCTTCTTCTTCTTCTTTAATGGCAAATCGCTTCCACTTGGAGCATATATCGCCACCTACTGTTGATTTATTTAATGTTCATGTTTAAATCCTTGACCTCAGACCAGTGTTTTTGAGAAACTTGAAGATCAGCTTGTTTACTTCATTTCTTGAGTTACTTTCGTATATTGCCTTGAAATCCATGTCCTTGATGTTAAGTTGTTCCAGTGCAGTTTTCAGCATGAGTCTTTGCCTTGCATATTCCGGGCAGCTAAAAAATACATGATGTATTGTCTCTGGTTGTTGGCAACCATCACAATTGCCAGTTGGATGTTTTCCAATCAGCTGCATTGATGAGTTTAATCCAGAGTGACCCAATTTTATCCTGCTGTTAATGCTCTGTTCTCTTACTACTCCCCCAAGTGCTTTCCGTTCCTACTTCCCTTTGTATCTGGTATAAATGTCTTCCTTTAGTGTTACTGTCCCACAACTTTTGTAACAGATTTGACTTCTGCTCAGCTGATGGGTACAATTATATCAATCTGTTTTGCTTTCAAACCACATTTTGCCAGTTGATCCACTACCTCATTCCCTCTAATACCCACATGCGCTGGAACCCACACAAATTGAACAACAATTCCCAAATGAAGTAACCTAAACATGATGTGTAAAATTTCATGTAAAATATCCTGACGACATTCTGAAGAGAAGTGTTTATAGTCTCCAGAGCTGCGCTGGAGTCTGATCAAATGACCACTCGCATTGGCTGTATTTCCTCTATCCACTGAAGTGCTAGTGAGATAGCCATCATCTCTACTGTGTATACTGCGATGTGATCACTCGTTCGCTTCCCCACTTTGACCTTTAATTCAGGAACATAAAATGCACAACTAGTTTGACCATTTTCTGGATTTTTGGATCCATCTGTAAATATTTGTATAAACTGCCCATATTGTTCATGTAGAACAGTGTTCACGTAAGCCTGCACGTTGATTTTTTTTTCATTGAATGTAACCGTTTCAATAAGGATAGATCTACTATAGGTTGAGGTAGCAACCATGGTGGAACAGCTGATAACACCACCGTCGGACTAATATTCCATTCTTTAACTTTAAATTCCTTACATAATTCCGAAACACAAACACAAAAACTTTCTTTTTTAATTTTGTTACTTTCCCAACTCGTTTTTACAGTTTGTTTAGTGGGGTGCGTATCTTCATGGCCCTGTAGATTTGCCCAGTAATTAACAATTAGCTGTTTTCTCCTTAAATAAATTGGTATTTCTCCGACCTCTACCTGAAGTGCCGACACTGGTGTAGATCTGACTGCCCCACAGCATATCCTTAGTGCTTGTGCCTGGACTCTATCTAATTTTTGTAGAGAAGAGTATGCAGCTGAACCATACACTATCAGTCCGTATTCTATGACTGATCTAATTAAGGCTGTGTACACGTTCCTCAAAGCAGCTTTATCAGCCCCCCACTTAGTGCCTGCCAAGCACCTCATAACATTTAAAACCTTTTTACATTTATCTACTACTTTATCAATGTGAATACTCCATGTGACTCTCTCATCCAACCATATTCCCAGAAACTTAAATGTCTTCACTTTCTTTATTTCTTGTCCATAAAGTTTTAACCTCCTCACCTATCCTTTTCCTCGTAAAAAATAAAGTTTCAGTTTTTTCCACCGACAATCTAAACCCCCATGTCAGAGACCAGCTTTCAATTTCCGTAATGGCTTCCTGAATCTTACCTACAATATTATTTACATTTCTGCCCCTTTTCCAAATAGCTCCATCATCTGCAAAAAGTGACTTACCAATATCAGATCCTACTTGTGTGTATATATCATTTATCATGATAGAAAACAAAAGAGGACTAATTACACTCCCCTGCGGGGTTCCATTCTCAACTTCATGCCTTCGAGAATATGAATTGCCAACTCGGACTCTGATGGCACGGCCAAACAAAAAATCCATAATCCAATTATATACGTTTCCTCCCAGACCCATAATGTCCAGTTTTATTAATAATCCTTCCTTCCACATCATATCGTAAGCTTTCTCCACATCAAAGAATACAGCTACAACACACTCCTTGTTCACTTGAGCTTTCCTGACTTCAGATTCCAGGCACACAGTGGATCTAAAGTACTCCGCCCTCTTCTAAACCCACTCTGATAAGGAGTCATTAATTCATTTTTTTCAACATAGTATGTCAGCCTTTCTGTTATCATTCTTTCCATAACTTTACACAAGTGCGATGTCAGAGCTATAGGTCTATAACTGCCTGGACTGGTTGGATCTTTCCCAGGTTTTCTAATAGGAATAATGACAGACTCTTTCCATATTATTGGCAGCTTCCCTTTCTCCCAATCTTATTGTACATCTCCAGCAGCTTTCCTAATGCAAAATCACTTAATTTGGCCAACATTATGTAACATACATTATCTTTCCCAGGAGCAGTCATTTTACACTTACTTAGTGCTCTTCTCAACTCTTGAATAGAAAAAGGTACATTCACAACACTCTGTGACAAATTTCTTTCCTCATATACATTAGGATGTTCATCTAACACTTCCTGTCTCCTGATCTTACCTTCTTCCGTCAAATTTTCAGAAGAATGAACTTTGAAAATTTTAGCTAGAATTTCTGCCTTCTCCATCCATAGCACCAGTGGCAATTTCCCCTCCATTCTCTAACACTGGCAGGTTATTCTGCTGTCTAATTCCCCTCATCTTCTTAATCATTCCCCATACTTTATCTAATGGCGTAGTTCTCCCAATACTTGAACAGAATCCTCTCCAACACTCCCTTTTTGCTCTTTTAACAATTTTCCTTACCTGAGCCTTTTTATATTCTAATAAATTGTATACTGAATGTGTCTTTCTTAACTTTCCAAACAGCCTGATTTTGTTTCGGATTGCATTACATTCTTTGTTCCACCACGGTACCATCTTAACACACTTACTAAGTTTACCAGTTTTATTCCCAATAGTTTGCTTAGCGCTTTTAATTATATTTGAAGTAAATTGCTCATTTATTTCATCAATACTTCCTGCCATATCAATCTTATCAAATTCATTATCACACAACTTAGCAAACACCTCCCAATTTGATTTAGAAAAAGTCCATCTCATGATACCGTCTAGCTCAACCACATTACTTATATCAAACTTGATTATAATCGGAAGATGATCACTCCCAATACTGTTATCTGCCAATACTTCCCAACTGCTACCAGAAGCTAATTGACTTGTTACCAGAGTTAGATCGATCGCAGACTCTGTTCCATCTCTAAAATTGAGTCTTGTACCTTGCCCATTATTTAAACAAACTAATTCCTTTGCCTCCATTAAATCCTCCACTACCTGTCCGTTGTAATCTGTTGATCTCCCTCCCCACATTGTATTATGTGCATTAAAATCACCACACCATATTATTTCACTTCCTTGACAAAGTCTGTCTAATTCCTCTATTTTGAGTTTATTACATGGATTATAAAAATTCAGGACACTAATTTTCCTTTTATTAATCCAAACTTCTACCCCCACTATTTCTAAATCAAGACTGTTCTTAAATTTTAGCCTACTATACGACATTACTTCTCTGATAAAGATTGCACATCCCCCTCCCTGACCATTATTTCTATCTTGTCTTATAGCACTATATCCCCCAATAATGAAGTCCAAATGAGTCTTCAGCCATGTTTCTTGGATACAAATAACGTCTGGTTTTTCTTTTAACTGATATATATAGGTCTTGAATTCTTGTCCATTTGCAATAAGGCTTCTAGCATTCCATTGCAGAATGAGAAAAACCATTAATCTACTCACTTATCTGTGACTCCTCATTATTGGGGGCTAGCATATCATGTATCATTTCAACGGTTATATCCTTTATCCCCAAAAATTCACCTGCTGCTTCCACTATTGTTTTCAGTCTTGACCTCTTTTTTGTTTGTTGCAAAGCAACATTCACCACTTTTCCAATAAAGGCCACAAATTTGTACTTATTTACTATCAATGCATCCTCTCCTATCACACACTTATGTGAACACTTTGTGGGGCTTTCCTTTGCCTGTGGGAGTTTGGGAAAATCTTTTGAAGAGAATATACTTGCTGCTACTTGGGATTTCCTAGCTATGTTTAATGATACCTTTTCTGTTGCTTCAGCATATGAGACTTTATTTTGCACTTTGTATCTCTGCACCTCCTTGGCCTTTTTCTGCACTTCGCAGCCCTGATACGCAGCACTATGTTCCCCACCACATTACAACATTTCACCTTAGCACCTGCAGCACAACTACCATATTCATGTTCCCCCGCACATTTTGGACACCTGGGCTTAGTTGCTTTGCACTTGTCTGCCACATGCCCAAACCTTTGGCATTTAAAGCATCGCAGAGGTTTAGGGATGAATTCTCTTACTGGAAAGCTCATGCAACCTATCATTATTTTCTGTTGAATTGTTTCTTCAAACTGAAGAAGAACTGACAAACTATCCACTAGCTTACCCTGATACCTAGTAGGAAGACGCTTAACTACAGACACTTTTCCCCCTTTAATTTCTTTCTTGAGTTCTTCAATGCTGATTTCTATCGGAACTCCACTGATAACTCCAAGTATTTTCCGATTTGCTCCAGGAACATGGCATTTAATTTGAACTTCATTCAAGGTCTTCATTTTCAGTAACTTTTCCTGTTGTTTTGCATTTATCATTTCTACCAACATCCGTCCTTTGCTCAGAAATCTTGCTTGCTTTATTGATCCAAGTTCTTTGTGAATCGCTTTAGTCAGGGCCACTGGATGTAGCTTAGCTGCGGCTTGCTCACCAAACTCCACAATCACTTTCCACTCTTCATTCTCAATCCTTTTCTTTGTTCTCTTCATTTCGTTCTGTGAATCAGATTCACTGAGACTGTCACTTGACATATCCATCTTCTTTCTTGAAGTCTTTTTTCTTACTTTATTCCATCCTCCTTCTCCTTCAGATTCACTTTCCATAACCTCCTCTCCAGGACTCAAAGACGCCATTCCACCAGCTGCTTCCTGCAGAATCAATCATTACAGCCCTTCTTTCAGGTGCGGTGCTTTTAAAGTGCAGCGACGCTGATTAGTAATTAGGGAATGATTTCAGACAGCTGCCACTCTGTCAATCAGCCCGACTTTTTAACCCTTTGATCTCCTGTGAGGATTTTCCAAGTTGACTTCACAATTACAGTAGTCGGGTCTACTGAAGATAAAAGCATGGTAAAGGTCTTTGAAAAGCCAATGTGATGCATTCACTGTGTGTTGGCGTTTCATTTTGTTGTTGTTATGGTGTTGTGTTCAGGGTCACATGGAGGGGGAGGTGTGGGGTCTGGCGGCTCATCCTCTACTTCCTGTCTGCGCCACCGTCAGCGACGACAAAACCCTGAGGATCTGGGAGCTGTCGGCCAATCATCGCATGGTAGCCGTCCGCAAACTGAAGAAGGGTGAGAGAGTTCACCTGTTCACAGTTCACTGTTAACAGTTCACCTGTTCACGGACTGTTGACCAGTGATTATTAACATTTCAAAGTATTCAGAAAAGTCAGAATTTTGAGAAAAAGTCAAAATGTTGACTTTTTCTCAAAATGTTGACTTTTTCTCAAAATCACCAAATTCTGACTTTTTGACAAAATTCTGACTTTTTGACAACATTCTGACTTTTTCACAAAATTCGATGTTTTTCTTTCTAAAAATATAAAAAATCTGACTTTTTCTCAAAATGTTGACATTTTCACAAAATCTCCAAATTCTGACTTTTTCACAAAATTCTGACTTTCAAAAAATTCTGACTTTTTTCTGAAAATCTCAAAATGCTGACATTTTCTCAAAATTCTGACATTTTCAAGTCAGAATTTGTGAAAGTCAGAATTTTGTGATTTTGAGAAAAAAGTCAACATTTTGAGAAAAAGTCAACATTTTGAGATTTTGTGAAAATGTCAGAATTTTGAGATTTTGTGAAAAAGTCAGAATTTTGAGATTTTGTGAAAAAGTCAGAATTTTGAGATTTTTTACAAAGAAAAAAAGTCAGAATTTTGTGAAAGTCATAATTTTGTGAAAAAGTCCGAATTTAGAGATCTTTCGAAAAAAGTCATAATTTGAGAAATTGTCATAATTTTGAGATTTTGAGAAAAAGTCATAATTTTGAGATTTTGAGAAAAAGTCAGAATTTTGAGATTTGTGAAAGTCAGAATTTTGTGAAAGTCAGAATTTTGTGAAAGTCAGAATTTTGAGGTGTTTTCTGTTGTATCTTCATGGTTTCTCTTAGTAAAGACTACTTGTTGTATCTTCATGGTTCCTCTCATTAAAGACTACTTGTTGTATCTTCATGGTTCCTCTCATTAAAGACTACTTGTTGTAGTTGTATCTTCATGGTTCCTCTTAGTAAAGACTACTTGTTGTATCTTCATGGTTCCTCTCATTAAAGACTACTTGTTGTATCTTCATGGTTCCTCTCATTAAAGATACTTGTTGTAGTTGTATCTTCATGGTTCCTCTTAGTAAAGACTACTTGTTGTATCTTCATGGTTCCTCTCATTAAAGACTACTTGTTGTATCTTCATGGTTCCTCTCATTAAAGACTACTTGTTGTAGTTGTATCTTCATGGTTCCTCTTAGTAAAGACTACTTGTTGTATCTTCATGGTTCCTCTCATTAAAGACTACTTGTTGTATCTTCATGGTTCCTCTCATTAAAGACTACTTGTTGTAGTTGTATCTTCATGGTTCCTCTTAGTAAAGACTACTTGTTGTATCTTCATGGTTCCTCTCATTAAAGACTACTTGTTGTATCTTCATGGTTCCTCTCATTAAAGACTACTTGTTGTATCTTCATGGTTCCTCTCATTAAAGACTACTTGTTGTATCTTCATGGTTCCTCTCATTAAAGACTACTTGTTGTAGTTGTGTCTTCATGGTTCCTCTCATTAAAGACTACTTGTTGTAGTTGTATCTTCATGGTTCCTCTCAGTAAAGACTACTTGTTGTGTCTTCATGGTTCCTCTCATTAAAGACTACTTGTTGTGTCTTCATGGTTCCTCTTAGTAAAGACTACTTGTTGTGTCTTCATGGTTCCTCTCATTAAAGACTACTTGTTGTAGTTGTATCTTCATGGTTCCTCTTAGTAAAGACTACTTGTTGTGTCTTCATGGTTCCTCTCATTAAAGAGTCTCTCTCCCCCCAGGAGGTCGCTGCTGCGCCTTCTCTCCGGACGGGAAGGCGCTGGCCGTGGGTCTGAGCGACGGCAGCTTCCTGGGTGAACGCTGACACGCTGGAGGACATGGTGACCTTCCACCACCGCAGGGAGCTCATCTCGGACATCCGCTTCTCCCAAGGTACCTGAATGCACCACGCAGGTGTGAGGAGGCGGCGTGGTGTGTGGTCCGTCTGTGACCATCAGCTGTTTGTGTTTCAGACTCCGGGAAGTACCTGCCGTGGCGTCGCACGACTCCTTCGTGGACATCTACAACGTTCTGACCAGCAAGAGGGTGGGAATCTGCAAAGGAGCGGGAAGCTACATCACACACATCGACTGGGACTCCAGAGGTAAGGCTACGCTAACAGGGTAACGGTTTGCAGGTCATGCTATGCTAACATGCTACGCCAACATGCTAACGGTTTGCAGGTAATGCTACGCCAACATGCTAACGGTTTGCAGAAGAACTCAACTGTTTGAAGTACAGTCTAAAAGTTAAAAGAAGAAGCTAAATGATAGCAGTATACGCTAAATGTTAGCAGTAGAAGCTAACTTATAGCAGTAGAAGCTCAATGTTGGCAGTAGAAGCTAAATTATTGCAGTCTGAGCTAAATGTTAGAAGTAGAAGCTAAATGATAGCAATATATGCTAAATGTTGGCAGTATACGCTAACGTATAGCAGTAGAAGCTAAATGTTAGCAGTAGAAGCTAAATGTTAGCAGTAAGTAGAAGCTAGCTGATAGCAGTATACGCTAACGTATAGCAGTAGAAGCTAAATGTTAGCAGAACATGAAGGCCAGTGAAGGTCAAGATACAGATTGAGGCAAGGGGGTAAAACTTCCAAGATTGAGTCATAAATGTAAGAGAAAAACAAACTAATATTCTCTTGAGATTTTAAGTCCCAGAATGTTGAGAAACAGAAAGTGAAATGTATTTCCTGGTAAGCATGGAGCTGTGTCCCCTGCAGGTAAGCTGCTGCAGGTGAACACAGGAAACAAAGAGCAGCTGTTCTTCGAGGCGCCGCGAGGCCGGAAGCAGAGCATCAGCGTGGCCGAGGTCAGTTTTCAAAGAATCAAGATTCAAAGGTTTTATCATCATATGCTCAGCAGCTACAGTGTAGAAATGGCAATGAAATGATTCTGACCTGAGCTCCTCCAACAATGCAACATATATCATAACATACAAAATAAATAAAAAGTAGTGCAAAAAGTCTATATACATGTAAATAGACTAGTCTGCACAGAGGACTTTCTACTTCTTCCATGTTGAACCCAAATACCTGTACTTTCTACTTCTTACATGTTGAACCCAAATACCTGTACTTTCTACTTCTTACATGTTGAACCCAAATACCTGTACTTTCTACTTCTTACATGTTGAACCCAAATACCTGTACTTTCTACTTCTCACATGTTGAACCCAAATACCTGTACTTTCTACTTCTTCCATGTTGAACCCAAATACCTGTACTTTCTACTTCTTACATGTTGAACCCAAATACCTGTACTTTCTACTTCTTCCATGTTCCAAACAGGCTGGTTCCTTTAGTCTGAATGTGTGTTTGGTGGCGTGATCATTATTATTTAGAGTCATTGCGTGCCTATTGATTTGAACACGATCCGTGTATCCATCATTTCCTGGTCTTCTCTAAAGAAGAGGGACCAATGGAAACGTTGTCATGTTGCCGTTGTTCAGCATGGAAACATTCATTAGCTAACAATGACATTATTGTTCTATTCATATAAAGGGAGGTCAGGTACTCTTTAAAACAGCTGCTAGTTATGGGTACTTTTTACTGAAGTACATTTCAAAGCCTCTTTACTTTGACTTGAGTGAAGAAGTTTAGTCAGTACTTCTACTTTCACCAGAATATTTTTAAACAGGAGTATCTGTACTTCTACTTGAGTAAAGGATGTGTGTACTTCTACCTGAGTAAAGGATGTGTGTAGATGTGCAGGAGGTGAGCTCCTCCAGTCTCACTTCCTGCAGATCCTCACCTCCTCTTTGTGTTTCAGTTTGAGAAGCTGGAGTGGGCTAGCTGGACGTCTGTGCTGGGTCCCACCTGTGAGGGGCGTGGCCTACCTGTGAGGGGGCGGGGGCTACCTGTGAGGGGGCGTGGCCATCGCTCGGCCTCCTGAACGCAGCCTCGCTCACTAAGGACCGCCAGCTGCTCGCCACCGGGGACGACTTCGGGTTCCTCAAACTGTTCAGCTTCCCCTCACGGGTGAGATCTGTCGGCTGGGATTTAAAAAACATGCTGGAAAAGATGATAAACACAGCTGTTAGCAGTGGACGTTAACTGTTAGCACTAAAAGCTAACTGTTAGCAGTAGAGGCTAACTGTTAGCAGTAGAAGTTAAGTGTTAGCGGTAGAAGTTAACTGATAAAAGTAGAAGCTAACTGTTAGCAGTTTAAATTAACTGTTAGCACTAAAAGCTAACTGTTAGCAGTTTAAATTAACTGTTAGCAGTAGAAGCTAACTGTTAGTAGTAGAAGTTAAAGAAACCGGCTCGAGATACACTTGTTGTTATATTCCATGGAATGCTCTTAACATCCCGATAGCAATGAATATCTTCAGTGCTTTGACAAAAAAACATCATCTGTGGTGAAGCCGTGGTGCTGTGAAAAGCACGACCAATCATCTGAGCCGGCCCGGCTAAAGTAACTGGATGGCCTACCTGCCTGTCAGCCTTCCATCTGTGCACAAACTGATCTCGTGCCCTCATTGGTCATGTGCGCGTTCGTGTGTGTTGGAGGAGGGGCTCTGTAAGAAGTGGCAGATTTTTTCCGGCTGTGTATTTTCAAATTCTAGCGCACTCGAGCTGGTTTCTCCAAAATGACATACCCCACCTTTAAGTGTTGGCAGAAGAAGCTAACTGTTAGCAGTAGAGGCTAACTGTTAGTAGTAGAAGTTAAGTGTTACTAGTAGAAGTTAAGTGTTAGCAGAAGAAGCTAACTGTTAGCAGTAGAAGTTAACTGTTCGCAGAAGAAGCTAACTGTTAGCAGTAGAAGTTACATTTTAGCAGTAGAAGCTGACTGTTAGCAGTAGAAGTTACGTTTTAGTAGTAGAAGCTAACTGTTAGCAGTAAAGTTACGTTTTAGTAGAAGAAGCTAACTGTTAGCAGTAGAAGTTACATTTTAGCAGTAGAAGCTAACTGTTAGCAGTAGAAGTTACGTTTTAGCAGTAGAAGCTAACTGTTAGCACTGGAAGCTAAGTGTTAGCACTGGAAGCTAAGTGTTAATTTAAACGTTTGTTCGTTACACAACCACCGGGATCTTTCTGGTTGAATAAATGCTGAATACATGAGAGTCAGAGCAGTATTCCTGTAACCCCTCCTCTGTGTTCAGGGCCAGTTTGCTAAGTTTAAGAAGTACGTGGGTCACAGCTCCAATGTGACGAACGTGCGCTGGTCCAACGACGACTCGCTGCTGCTGTCGGTGGGGGGGGGCGACACGGCGCTGATGATCTGGACCCGAGAGCCAGGAGGAGGCCACAAGGAGAGCAGAGAGAGCCGAGCTGTGGACAGCGAGGAGTCCGACGACGACCCGGAGGAGGACGGGGGTGAGCTCTTATTCTGAAGGCCTGACTTTTGAGAAGTTTCTACATTCAGAGCTTTTATTCTGAAAAAGGGACAGTTGTTTATACTAGGCGATGTTTCCACCTTCAGAGCTTTTATTGTGAAAATCTGACCTGATATCTAATGAGAAGTTCCAACATTACGAGAATCTAAACCTGCAATTGTTAAGAAAAGTTTCCGCCTTCAGAGCTTTTATTCTGAAAAACTGAACTTTTTTACAGGATCGGAATCAGAAATCCTTTATGATATTGATTATAGCAGCTGACGTACCCTAACTAAACGGACAAAATTTAAACTGACAAATAAGAAGGGCAGAAATTAAGCGTGGGTTAATCTGCCCTCAGTTTGTCCTGACAGGACCTGGCTGTGGGTTAAATCTGCCCTCAGTTTGTCCTGACAGGACCTGGCTGTGGGTTAAATCTGCCCTCAGTTTATCCTGACAGGACCTGGCTGTGTTTCAGGCTACGACAGCGACGTGGCGCGGGAGAAGGCGGTGGATTACATCACTAAGATCTACTCTGCGAGCATCAGGAACATGACGGGAACCAGACCTCACCTTCAGCACCGAGAAGTGCCTGTGGAGGAGAGGTACACACACACACACACACAGACACACACACACACACACACACACACACACAGTTTCCTGAATCCTGTTTCCTGTCTCCTGCTTCCTGTTTCCTGCTTCCTGCCTCCTGTTTCCTGCCTCCTGCTTCATGCCTCCTGTTTCCTGCCTCCTGTTTCCTGCTTCCTGCCTCCTGTTTCCTGTTCCTGCCTCCTGCGTCCTGCTTCCTGCCTCCTGCTTCCTGCTTCTTGCTTCCTGCCTCCTGCGTCCTGCAGGCCTCCAGTGAGTCGTGCTGCTCCGCTGCCTGAGAAGCTTCTGAAGAACAACGTGAGCAAGAAAGAAGCTGGTGGAGGTCAGTGCTTCATGTTATTCAGTAATCATTGAGTGAAATCTGTCCCCCCCTCTCAGTGGGGTTGAAAGGTTTATCTTTTGTTCCTGGAGTTCAAAGCATTATTTCCAACTGTTCTCAAGATAAGATAAGACTTTATTTATCCCGAAGAAAATTGTTGTGCCAGAGTTACAAAAATACAATAAACACAGCAGCATGATAATCAAACTGTACACTAACAGTGCAGATCTACAGGAAACAGACGGTCACATCATTCATGTGAAAAACTGTGCAGTGAGCAGCAGTGTTTAGTTTAATAAACCTCGTGGCAGATACGTAATTGCACGCTATTAAATATCATTATTAATAATAATGATATTGCTCATGTTATAGCAGAGTGTGTGTAATGATGGTATTGCACATGGTGGTGACAGTGTACAGCTGATGTGCTGCAGTGAGACTCGTCGTGCAGGATGTTGAGAGTTCCCTGTGAGACTCGGGATGTTGGGAGACTCAGGATGTTGAGAGTTCCCAGAGAGACTCAGGATGTTGAGAGACTCAGGATGTTGAGAGACTCAGGATGTTGAGAGACTCAGGATGTTGAGAGTTCCCTGTGAGACTCAGGATGTTGAGAGTTCCCTGTGAGACTTAGGATGTTGAGAGTTCCCTGTGAGACTCAGGATGTTGAGAGACTCAGGATGCTGAGAGTTCCCTGTGAGAATCAGGATGTTTAGAGACTCAGGATGTTGAGAGACTCAGGATTTTGAGAGTTCCCAGAGAGACTCGGTATGTTGAGAGTTCCCAGAGGACTCAGGATTTTGAGAGTTCCAAGAGAGACTCAGGATGTTGAGAGACTCAGGATGTTGAGAGACTCAGGATTTTGAGAGTTCCCAGAGAGACTCAGGATGGTGAGAGACTCAGGATGTTGAGAATTCCCAGAGAGACCCAGGATGTTGAGAGTTCCCAGAGAGACTCAGTATGTTGAGAGTTCCCAGAGAGACTCAGGATGTTGAGAGTTCCCAGAGAGACTCAGGATGTTGAAAGACTCAGGATGTTGAGAATTCCCAGAGAGACTCAGGATGGTGAGAGACTCAGGATGTTGAGAATTCCCAGAGAGACTCAGGATGTTTGAGAGTTCCTAGAGAGACTCAGGATGTTGAGAGTTCCCAGAGAGCCTCAGGATGTTGAGAGTTCCCAGAGAGACTCAGGATGTTGAGAGTTCCCAGAGAGACTCAGGATGTTGAGAGACTCAGGATGTTGAGAATTCCCAGAGAGACTCAGGATGTTGAGAGTTCCCAGAGAGACTCAGGATGTTGAGAATTCCCAGAGAGACTCAGGATGTTGAGAATTCCCAGAGAGACTCAGGATGTTGAGAGTTCCCTGTGGACTCAGGATGTTGAGAATTCCCAGAGAGACTCAGGATGTTGAGAGTTCCCTGAGAGACTCAGGATGTTATGAGTTCCCAGAGAGACTCAGGATGTTGAGAGTTCCCTGAGAGACTCAGGATGTTGAGAGACTCAGGATGTTGAGAGTTCCCTGAGAGACTCAGGATGTTGAGAGACTCAGGATGTTGAGAGTTCCCTGTGAGACTCAGGATGTTGAGAGACTCAGGATGTTGAGAGTTCCCTGTGAGACTCAGGATGTTGGGAGACTCAGGATGTTGAGAGTTCCCAGAGAGACTCAGGATGTTGAGAGTTCCCAGAGAGACTCAGGATGTTGAGAGACTCAGGATGTTGAGAGTTCCCTGTGAGACTCAGGATGTTGAGAGTTCCCTGTGAGACTCAGGATGTTGAGAGTTCCCAGAGAGAATCAAGATGTTGAGAGACTCAGGATGTTGAGAGACTCAGGATGTTGAGAGTTCCCTGTGAGACTCAGGATGCTGAGAGTTCCCTGTGAGACTCAGGATGTTGAGTTCCCAGAGAGACTCAGGATGTTGAGAGACTCAGGATGTTGAGAGACTCAGGATGCTGAGAGTTCCCTGTGAGACTCAGGATGTTGAGAGACTCAGGATGTTGAGAATTCCCAGAGAGACTCAGGATGTTGAGAGTTCCCAGAGAGACTCAGGATGTCGAGAGTTCCCAGAGAGACTCAGGATTTTGAGAGTTCCAAGAGAGACTCAGGATGTTGAGAGACTCAGGATGTTGAGAGACTCAGGATTTTGAGAGTTCCCAGAGAGACTCAGGATGGTGAGAGACTCAGGATGTTGAGAATTCCCAGAGAGACCCAGGATGTTGAGAGTTCCCAGAGAGACTCAGGATGTTGAGAGTTCCCAGAGAGACTCAGGATGTTGAGAGTTCCCAGAGAGACTCAGGATGTTGAAAGACTCAGGATGTTGAGAATTCCCAGAGAGACTCAGGATGGTGAGAGACTCAGGATGTTGAGAATTCCCAGAGAGACTCAGGATGTTGAGAGTTCCTAGAGAGACTCAGGATGTTGAGAGTTCCCAGAGAGCCTCAGGATGTTGAGAGTTCCCAGAGAGACTCAGGATGTTGAGAGTTCCCAGAGAGACTCAGGATGTTGAGAGACTCAGGATGTTGAGAATTCCCAGAGAGACTCAGGATGTTGAGAGTTCCCAGAGAGACTCAGGATGTTGAGATTCCCAGAGAGACTCAGGATGTTGAGAATTCCCAGAGAGACTCAGGATGTTGAGAGTTTCCCTGTGAGACTCAGGATGTTGAGAATTCCCAGAGAGACTCAGGATGTTGAGAGTTCCCTGAGAGACTCAGGATGTTATGAGTTCCCAGAGAGACTCAGGATGTTGAGAGTTTCCCTGAGAGACTCAGGATGTTGAGAGACTCAGGATGTTGAGAGTTCCCTGAGAGACTCAGGATGTTGAGAGACTCAGGATGTTGAGAGTTCCCTGTGAGACTCAGGATGTTGAGAGACTCAGGATGTTGAGAGTTCCCTGTGAGACTCAGGATGTTGGGAGACTCAGGATGTTGAGAGTTCCCAGGAGACTCAGGATGTTGAGAGTTTCCCAGAGAGACTCAGGATGTTGAGAGACTCAGGATGTTGAGAGTTCCCTGTGAGACTCAGGATGTTGAGAGTTCCCTGTGAGACTCAGGATGTTGAGAGTTCCCAGAGAGAATCAAGATGTTGAGAGACTCAGGATGTTGAGAGACTCAGGATGTTGAGAGTTCCCTGTGAGACTCAGGATGCTGAGAGTTCCCTGTGAGACTCAGGATGTTGAGTTCCCAGAGAGACTCAGGATGTTGAGAGACTCAGGATGTTGAGAGACTCAGGATGCTGAGAGTTCCCTGTGAGACTCAGGATGTTGAGAGACTCAGGATGTTGAGAATTCCCAGAGAGACTCAGGATGTTGAGAGTTCCCAGAGAGACTCAGGATGTCGAGAGTTCCAGAGAGACTCAGGATGTTGAGAGACTCAGGATTTTGAGAGCTCCCAGAGAGACTCGGTATGTTGAGAGACTCAGGATGTTGACAGACTCAGGATGTTGAGAGTTCCCAGAGAGACTCAGGATGTTGAGAGACTCAGGTTTTGAGAGTTCCCAGAGAGACTCGGTATGTTGAGAGAATCAGGATGTTGAGAGACTCAGGATGTTGAGAGACTCAGGATTTTGAGAGTTCCCAGAGAGACTCAGGATTTTGAGAGTTCCCAGAGAGACTCAGGATGTTGAGAGACTCAGGATTTTGAGAGTTCCCAGAGAGACTCAGGATGGT
Source organism: Dissostichus mawsoni (assembly GCA_011823955.1). Taxonomy (NCBI): domain Eukaryota; kingdom Metazoa; phylum Chordata; class Actinopteri; order Perciformes; family Nototheniidae; genus Dissostichus; species Dissostichus mawsoni. Next base: position 165,125 of record JAAKFY010000151.1, read on the forward strand.
GAGAGACTCAGGATGTTGAGAATTCCAGAGACTCAGGATGTTGAGAGTTCCCAGAGAGACTCAGGATGTTGAGAGTTCCCAGAGAGACTCAGGATGTTGAGAGACTCAGATGTTGAGAGTTCCCAGAGAGACTCAGGATATTGAGAGTTCCCAGAGAGACTCAGGATGTTGAGAGACTCAGGATGTTGAGAGTTCCCTGAGAGACTCAGGATGTTATGAGTTCCCAGAGAGACTCAGGATGTTGAGAGTTCCCTGAGAGACTCAGGATGTTGAGAGACTCAGGATGTTGAGAGTTCCCTGAGAGACTCAGGATGTTGAGAGACTCAGGATGTTGAGAGTTCCCAGAGAGACTCAGGATGTTGAGAGTTCCCAGAGAGACTCAGGATGTTGAGAGTTCCCTGTGAGACTCAGGATGTTGAGAGACTCAGGATGTTGAGAGACTCAGGATGTTGAGAGACTCAGGATTTTGAGAGACTCAGGATGTTGAGACTCAGGATTTTGAGAGACTCAGTATGTTGAGAGTTCCCAGAGAGACTCAGGATTTTGAGAGACTCAGGATGTTGAGAGTTCCCAGAGAGACTCAGGATGTTGAGAGACTCAGGATTTTGAGAGACTCAGGATGTTGAGAGTTCCCTGTGAGACTCAGGATGTTGAGAGTTCCCAGAGAGACTCAGGATGTTGAGTTCCCAGAGAGACTCAGGATGTTGAGAGTTCCAGAGAGACTCAGGATGTTGAGAGTTCCCAGAGAGACTCAGGATGTTGAGAGTTCCCAGAGAGACTCAGGATGGTGAAAAATCTCAGAGAGACTCAGGATGTTGAAGAGACTCAGGATGTTGAGAGTTCCCAGAGACTCAGGATGTTGAGAGACTCAGGATGTTGAGAGTTCTCAGTGAGACTCAGGATGTTGAGAGTTCCCAGAGAGACTCAGGATGTTGAGAGACTCAGGATGTTGAGAGTTCCCAGTGAGACTCAGGATGTTGAGAGTTCCCAGAGAGACTCAGGATGTTGAGAGTTCCCAGAGAGACTCAGGATGTTGAGAGTTCCCAGAGAGACTCAGGATGTTGAGAATTCCCAGAGAGACTCAGGATGTTGAGAGACTCAGGATGTTAGAGTTCCCAGAGAGACTCAGGATGTTGATAGACTCAGGATGTTGAGAGTTCCCAGTGAGACTCAGGATGTTGAGAGTTCCCAGAGAGACTCAGGATGTTGAGAGACTCAGGATGTTGAGAGTTCCCAGAGAGACTCAGGATGTTGAGAGTTCCAGAGAGACTCAGGATGTTGAGAGACTCAGGATGTTGAGAGTTTCCCAGAGAGACTCAGGATGTTGAGAGACTCAGGATGTTGAGAGTTCCCAGAGAGACTCAGGATGTTGAGAGACTCAGGATGTTGAGAGTTCCCAGAGAGACTCAGGATGTTGAGAGTTCCCAGAGAGACTGAGGATGTTGAGAGTTCCCTGTGAGACTCAGGATGTTGAGAGTTCCCAGAGAGACTCAGGATGTTGAGAGACTCAGGATGTTGAGAGTTCCCAGAGAGACTCAGGATGTTGAGAGTTCCCAGAGACTCAGGATGTTGAGAGACTCAGGATGTTGAGTTCCCAGAGAGACTCAGGATGTTGAGAGTTCCCTGTGAGACTCAGGATGTTGGGAGTTCCCTGTGAGACTCAGGATGTTGAGAGTTCCCAGAGAGACTCAGGATGTTGAGAGTTCCCTGTGAGACTCAGATGTTGAGAGTTCCCTGTGAGACTCAGGATGTTGAGAGTTCCCAGAGAGACTCAGGATGTTTGAGAGACTCAGGATGTTGAGAGTTCCCAGAGAGACTCAGGATGTTGAGAGATCAGATGTTGAGAGTTCCCTGTGAGACTCAGGATGTTGAGAGTTCCCTGTGAGACTCAGGATGTTGAGAGTTCCCAGAGAGACTCAGGATGTTGAGAGACTCAGAATGTTGAGAGTTCCCAGAGAGACTCAGGATGTTGAGAGTTCCCTGTGAGACTCAGGATGTTGAGAGTTCCCAGAGAGACTCAGGATGTTAGAGACTCAGAATGTTGAGAGTTCCCAGAGAGACTCAGGATGTTGAGAGACTCAGGATGTTGAGAGTTTCCCTGAGAGACTCAGGATGTTGAGAGCTCCCAGAGAGACTCCGGATGTTGAGAGACTCAGAATGTTGAGAGTTCCCTGTGAGACTCAGGAGGTTGAGAGTTCCCAGAGAGACTCAGGATGTTGAGAGTTCCCTGTGAGACTCAGGATGTTGAGAGTTCCCTGAGAGACTCAGGATTTTGAGAGACTCAGGATGTCGAGAGACTCAGGATTTTGAGAGACTCAGGATGTTGAGAGTTCCCTGTGAGACTCAGGATGTTGAGAGTTCCCTGTGAGACTCAGGATGTTGGAGTTCCCAGAGAGACTCAGGATGTTGAGAGACTCAGAATGTTGAGAGTTCCCAGAGAGACTCAGGATGTTGAGAGTTCCCTGTGAGACTCAGGATGTTGAGAGTTCCCAGAGAGACTCAGGATGTTGAGAGACTCAGAATGTTGAGAGTTCCCAGAGAGACTCAGGATGTTGAGAGACTCAGGATGTTGAGAGTTCCCTGAGAGACTCAGGATGTTGAGAGCTCCCAGAGAGACTCCGGATGTTGAGAGACTCAGAATGTTGAGAGTTCCCTGTGAGACTCAGGATGTTGAGTTCCCAGAGAGACTCAGGATGTTGAGAGTTCCCTGTGAGACTCAGGATGTTGAGAGTTCCCTGTGAGACTCAGGATTTTGAGAGTTCCCAGAGAGACTCAGGATGTTGAGAGACTCAGAATGTTGAAGTTCCCAGAGAGACTCAGAATGTTGAGAGTTCCCAGAGAGACTCAGGATGTTGAGAGTTCCCTGTGAGACTCAGGATGTTGAAGTTCCCTGTGAGACTCAGGATGTTGAGAGTTCCCTGTGAGACTCAGGATGTTGAGAGTTCCCTGTGAGACTCAGGATGTTGAGAGTTCCCTGTGAGACTCAGGATGTTGAGAGTTCCCAGTCTCTGAGCATCTGGCTGTGTTTCAGGAGCTTGTGCTGGAGCACGTGTTCGGCTACAGAGGCTTCGACTGCCGCAACAACCTGCACTACCTGAACGACGGCAACGACATCATCTTCCACACCGCGGCCGCTGTCATCATCCAGAACCTGTCTGCCGGTCAGTGCACACACCACACACACACACACACACACATCACACCCACACACACACACACACACACACACACACACACACACACCACACACACACACACACACACACAACACACCTCAGTGCCCCACACACACACACACACACACACAGACACACACACAAACCACCTCAGTGCCCCCCACACAGACACACACACACACACACACACACAACACAAACACACAACACCACACACAGACCACACACACAACAAACACACCTCAGTGCCCCACACACACACACACACACACACACACAGACACAACACACACACACACCTCAGTGCCCACACACACACACACACACACACACACACACACACACACACACACACACACACACACACATATCAGTGCCCCCAAACACACACACAGACACACACACATCAGTGCCCACACATACACATACACATACACACACACACACACACAACACAACACACACACACACAGACCAACCCAGTCTCACGGCATTTCGTGTTATAGTCACGAAATTAATGTAATCTATTGATTCGTGTTCACCATCACGATTTCCAAAAAAAATTCAATGTCACACAGAACGATTTGAAAAGCAATGTATTTCTATTGGTAGTATGTTTCGTGCCTGCACCACGTCTTTTCGTCGTCCGGTCGGTCTTGGAAGACCGAAGCTGTGTGGTTCATAAAAACATTTTCTTACTCAATATCTTACCCTAAGCCTAAACCTAACCTTTTATTTTTAATTGTATAATGTCGGAGTTTTTTTGCCGTTCGCGAGGAAAAGAATGTGGCTCAGAGCCTCAGAGTACTGAAATCTGTGTTTTTTTAAAATCTTTTTTCCTCTAATAATTTGTTATTATTTGGTGCATGAAACACTACCAATAGAAATACATTGCTTTTAAAATCGTTCTGTGTGACACGAAAAAAATGGGGAAATCGTGTTGGTGAACACGAATCAATAGATTACATTTTGTGACTATAACACGAAATGCCGTGAGACTGTGTTGCACAGACAAACAAACACACACACCACACACACACACACACACACACACACACACACACACACACACACACACACACACACACACACACACACAGCGCTGTTCATGATGAACTCTGCTGTTGACTTCCTGTTTCCTAACAGGAACGCAGAGTTTCTACCTGGAGCACACAGACGACATCCTGTGTCTGACCGTCAACCAGCATCCGAAATACCAAAACATCATCGCCACGGGACAGATCGGTGAGGCCAGTCACTTCCTGTTAGCTCATTCAGCTAGCTACAGTGTTAGCTCATTCAGCTAGCTACAGTGTTAGCTTCTTCAGCTAGCTACAGTGTTAGCTTTTTCAGCTATCTAGCGTTTTAGGTTCTTCAGCTACAATGTTAGGTTCTTCAGCTAGCTCCAGTGTTAGCTTCTTCAGCTAGCTACAGTGTTAGCTTCTATAGCTAGCTACAGTGTTAGCTTTTTCAGCTATCTACCCTTTTAGGTTTTTCAGCTACAGTGTTAGCTTCTTAAGCTAGCTCCAGTGTTAGCTTCTTCAGCTAGCTACAGTGTTAGCTTCTTCAGCTAGCTACAGTGTTAGCTTTTTCAGCTATCTAGCGTTTTAGGTTCTTCAGCTACAATGTTAGGTTCTTCAGCTAGCTCCAGTGTTAGCTTCTTCAGCTAGCTACAGTGTTAGCTTCTTCAGCTAGCTACAGTGTTAGCTTCTTCAGCTAGCTACAGTGTTAGCTTTTTCAGCTATCTACCGTTTTAGGTTCTTCAGCTAACTACAGTGTTAGCTTCTTCAGCTAGCTCCAGTGTTAGCTTCTTCAGCTAGCTACAGTGTTAGCTTCTTCTCCTAGCTCCAGTGTTAGCTTCTTCAGCTAGCTCCAGTGTTAGCTTCTTCAGCTAGCTACAGTGTTACAGACTTTCTGTTTCCACATATTAAAGCCATGTTTTTTCATGCATGACCACACTGCTTTTTGCCCATTGCCCTTCTTTTCTTTTCCACGGCTTCCTCATTTTCACGCCTCACGTCATCCCAGGTGACCTCGCTGACCTGCCAGGTGAGTCCTGCTGCCCCTCATCGATCACCTGTCTACATGCTGAAGAGTTTAATGTGTTAACGTGTTACCGTGTTCCCGTGTCGTTGGCTGAGTAGAGGCGGAGGTGTTCGGTGAGTATCAGCGGTCTGTTTGTAGCTCGCCCCCCCCCCACAGGTCTGATGAAAACACTCTGGGACTCCATTCACACTAACCACAGGAAACTGGACTTATAAAAACAAATGATCATTTAAAGCAGGGGGTCAAACTCAAGGCCTGCGACTTCATGTTATGGCTGCAAGAGTTGCAAAGAATATAATGCATTAATTATACGGTTACATGCCGCTTTACAGAAGCACGTTGCCCATAAACTACATGTCCAACAATGCATCTCATTTTGTGACACTGAAGAGTCTTGCAATTATCTGCCCCAGACTTCTAGGGAAGTTATTACCCTATCCGATAATAATCCAATGAAGAGGCAATCATGTAATATAATACATTATTTATATATATTATATATTTATATAGTCTTAAAGTTACAACCGGCCCTTTGAATGCAACCTTAATGCTGATGTGGCCCGAGGTGAAAGTGTTTGACCCCCCTGATTTAAAGCAAGACACTACTTAGAAAAACACTTTAAGAACCCGTTTCTATCACAGAAACATGAACATGTGATGAAGCCAGGTTCCTGCTTCATGTTGCTGACATGATTATTTTCTGATCCATAGAACATATGTTTACTCTTCAGTCTGAAGCCTTAGTGTGGGTGGAGCTTCTGTAAACAGTTTTCTAACGTCTCTGTTTTAGTGTGAGCATGGCCGTCGAGAAACTAAAGGAGAAGCCTTGATTAGCGGAAGCATGCTAAGCTAGCCGGGCTAACCTTAGTGTTACTGTATGTTGGTGTTGTTGGTGGTAAGACTGTGATTCAGAGGGTCTTTATAAAGCAGGGTCTGATGGTGTGTTTAACTCATTACACATTATCCCACGTACATTAGCCTTTGTTTCAAAGTAAGCACATACTAAATGCTAAAACACCACTTTTAGCATTTCCTCTGTTACCTAGAACTCTTTCTCTATAATAAACAATTATCCAGGTTCCACAAGCTAAAGTACCTTTTCCTGTTTAAATTAACGTTATTATTAGCTTAAACCAAACATAAAGAGGCATGTTATTATACAAAAGGCCTAAATCAGAGCCTTGGGGTACACCACAACAGATAGCAGAAACTAATTATGCAAAAGGTGACACTTTCCATTTCAGCAGTTTGCCACTCTCCAACTTCACTACCTGTGGTTTGGAGTTATTTTGCGTCTTGACTTCAGGAGACAGGATGTGATCGTGGCCCCAGGCGTGAATAAGGTTCTCTGTAACTGTGTTCAGACAGGATGTGATCGTGGCCCAGGCGTGAATAAGGTTCTGTAACTGTGTTCAGACAGGATGTGATCGTGGCCTCAGGCGTGAATAAGGTTCTGTACTGTGTTCAGACAGGATGTGATCGTGGCCCCAGGCGTGAATAAGGTTCTCTGTAACTGTGTTCAGACAGGATGTGATCGTGGCCCCAGGCGTGAATAAGGTTCTGTAACTGTGTTCAGACAGGATGTGATCGTGGCCCCAGGCGTGAATAAGGTTCTGTAACTGTGTTCAGACAGGATGTGATCGTGGCCCCAGGCGTGAATAAGGTTCTCTGTAACTGTGTTCAGACAGGATGTGATCGTGGCCCCAGGCGTGAATAAGGTTCTCTGTAACTGTGTTCAGACAGGATGTGATCGTGGCCCCAGGCGTGAATAAGGTTCTCTGTTACTGTGTTCAGACAGGATGTGATCGTGGCCCCAGGCGTGAATAAGGTTCTCTGTTACTGTGTTCAGACAGGATGTGATCGTGGCCCAGGCGTGAATAAGGTTCTCTGTAACTGTGTTCAGACAGGATGTGATCGTGGCCTCAGGCGTGAATAAGGTTCTCTGTAACTGTGTTCAGACAGGATGTGATCGTGGCCCCAGGCGTGAATAAGGTTCTCTGTTAACTGTGTTCAGACAGGATGTGATTGTGGCCCCAGGCGTGAATAAGGTTCTCTGTTACTGTGTTCAGACAGGATGTGATCGTGGCCCCAGGCGTGAATAAGGTTTCTGTAACTGTGTTCAGACAGGATGTGATCGTGGCCTCAGGCGTGAATAAGGTTCTCTGTAACTGTTCAGACAGGATGTGATCGTGGCCTCAGGCGTGAATAAGGTTCTCTGTAACTGTGTTCAGACAGGATGTGATCGTGGCCCCAGGCGTGAATAAGGTTCTGTAACTGTGTTCAGACAGGATGTGATCGTGGCCTCAGGCGTGAATAAGGTTCTGTAACTGTGTTCAGACAGGATGTGATCGTGGCCTCAGGCGTGAATAAGGTTCTGTTACTGTGTTCAGACAGGATGTGATCGTGGCCCAGGGTGAATAAGGTTCTGTAACTGTGTTCAGACAGGATGTGATCGTGGCCCCAGGCGTGAATAAGGTTCTGTAACTGTGTTCAGACAGGATGTGATCGTGGCCTCAGGCGTGAATAAGGTTCTCTGTACTGTGTTCAGACAGGATGTGATCGTGGCCCCAGGCGTGAATAAGGTTCTGTAACTGTGTTCAGACAGGATGTGATCGTGGCCCCAGGCGTGAATAAGGTTCTGTAACTGTGTTCAGACAGGATGTGATCGTGGCCCCAGGCGTGAATAAGGTTCTCTGTAACTGTGTTCAGACAGGATGTGATCGTGGCCCAGGCGTGAATAAGGTTCTCTGTAACTGTGTTCAGACAGGATGTGATCGTGGCCCCAGGCGTGAATAAGGTTCTCTGTAACTGTGTTCAGACAGGATGTGATCGTGGCCCCAGGCGTGAATAAGGTTCTGTACTGTGTTCAGACAGGATGTGATCGTGGCCCAGGCGTGAATAAGGTTCTCTGTTAACTGTGTTCAGACAGGATGTGATCGTGGCCCCAGGCGTGAATAAGGTTCTGTAACTGTGTTCAGACAGGATGTGATCGTGGCCCAGGCGTGAATAAGGTTTCTGTAACTGTGTTCAGACAGGATGTGATCGTGGCCCCAGGCGTGAATAAGGTTCTCTGTAACTGTGTTCAACAGGATGTGATCGTGGCCCCAGGCGTGAATAAGGTTCTCTGTACTGTGTTCAGACAGGATGTGATCGTGGCCCCAGGCGTGAATAAGGTTCTCTGTACTGTGTTCAGACAGGATGTGATCGTGGCCCCAGGCGTGAATAAGGTTCTCTGTAACGTGTTCAGACAGGATGTGATCGTGGCCTCAGGCGTGAATAAGGTTCTCTGTAACTGTGTTCAGACAGGATGTGATCGTGGCCTCAGGCGTGAATAAGGTTCTCTGTAACTGTGTTCAGACAGGATGTGATCGTGGCCCCAGGCGTGAATAAGTTCTGTAACTGTGTTCAGACAGGATGTGATCGTGGCCTCAGGCGTGAATAAGGTTCTCTGTAACTGTGTTCAGACAGGATGTGATCGTGGCCCCAGGCGTGAATAAGGTTCTGTAACTGTGTTCAGACAGGATGTGATCGTGGCCTCAGGCGTGAATAAGGTTCTCTGTACTGTGTTCAGACAGGATGTGATCGTGGCCCCAGGCGTGAATAAGGTTCTGTGTAACTGTGTTCAGACAGGATGTGATCGTGGCCCAGGCGTGAATAAGGTTCTGTAACTGTGTTCAGACAGGATGTGATCGTGGCCCCAGGCGTGAATAGGTTCTGTAACTGTGTTCAGACAGGATGTGATCGTGGCCCCAGGCGTGAATAAGGTTCTGTAACTGTGTTCAGACAGGATGTGATCGTGGCCCAGGCGTGAATAAGGTTCTCTGTAACTGTGTTCAGACAGGATGTGATCGTGGCCCCAGGCCGTGAATAAGGTTCTCTGTTAACTGTGTTCAGACAGGATGTGATCGTGGCCCCAGGCGTGAATAAGGTTCTCTGTTACTGTGTTCAGACAGGATGTGATCGTGGCCCCAGGCGTGAATAGGTTCTCTGTAACTGTGTTCAGACAGGATTGATCGTGGCCTCAGGCGTGAATAAGGTTCTCTGTAACTGTGTTCAGACAGGATGTGATCGTGGCCCAGGCGTGAATAAGGTTCTCTGTTACTGTGTTCAGACAGGATGTGATTGTGGCCCCAGGCGTGAATAAGGTTCTCTGTACTGTGTTCAGACAGGATGTGATCGTGGCCCCAGGCGTGAATAAGGTTCTCTGTAACTGTGTTCAGACAGGATGTGATCGTGGCCTCAGGCGTGAATAAGGTTCTCTGTAACAGTGTTCAGACAGGATGTGATCGTGGCCTCAGGCGTGAATAAGGTTCTCTGTAACTGTGTTCAGACAGGATGTGATCGTGGCCCCAGGCGTGAATAAGGTTCTGTAACTGTGTTCAGACAGGATGTGATCGTGGCCTCAGGCGTGAATAAGGTTCTCTGTAACTGTGTTCAGACAGGATGTGATCGTGGCCTCAGGCGTGAATAAGGTTCTCTGTTACTGTGTTCAGACAGGATGTGATCGTGGCCCAGGCGTGAATAAGGTTCTGTAACTGTGTTCAGACAGGATGTGATCGGGCCCCAGGCGTGAATAAGGTTCTGTAACTGTGTTCAGACAGGATGTGATCGTGGCCTCAGGCGTGAATAAGGTTCTCGTTACTGTGTTCAGACAGGATGTGATCGTGGCCCCAGGCGTGAATAAGGTTCTCTGTAACTGTGTTCAGACAGGATGTGATCGTGGCCCCAGGCGTGAATAAGGTTCTGTAACTGTGTTCAGACAGGATGTGATCGTGGCCCCAGGCGTGAATAAGGTTCTTGTAACTGTGTTCAGACAGGATGTGATCGTGGCCCCAGGCGTGAATAAGGTTCTCTGTAACTGTGTTCAGACAGGATGTGATCGTGGCCCAGGCGTGAATAAGGTTCTCTGTAACTGTGTTCAGACAGGATGTGATCGTGGCCCCAGGCGTGAATAAGGTTCTCTTACTGTGTTCAGACAGGATGTGATCGTGGCCCCAGGCGTGAATAAGGTTCTCTGTTACTGTGTTCAGACAGGATGTGATCGTGGCCCCAGGCGTGAATAAGGTTCTCTGTAACTGTGTTCAGACAGGATGTGATCGTGGCCTCAGGCGTGAATAAGGTTCTCTGTAACTGTGTTCAGACAGGATGTGATCGTGGGCCCAGGCGTGAATAAGGTTCTCTGTTACTGTGTTCAGACAGGATGTGATTGTGGCCCAGGCGTGAATAAGGTTCTCTGTACTGTGTTCAGACAGGATGTGATCGTGGCCCCAGCGTGAATAAGGTTCTCTGTAACTGTGTTCAGACAGGATGTGATCGTGGCCTCAGGCGTGAATAAGGTTCTCTGTAACTGTGTTCAGACAGGATGTGATCGTGGCCTCAGGCGTGAATAAGGTTCTCTGTAACTGTGTTCAGACAGGATGTGATCGTGGCCCAGGCGTGAATAAGGTTTCTGTAACTGTGTTCAGACAGGATGTGATCGTGGCCTCAGGCGTGAATAAGGTTCTGTAACTGTGTTCAGACAGGATGTGATCGTGGCCTCAGGCGTGAATAAGGTTCTCTGTAACTGTGTTCAGACAGGATGTGATCGTGGCCCAGGCGTGAATAAGGTTCTCTGTAACTGTGTTCAGACAGGATGTGATCGTGGCCTCAAGCGTGAATAAGGTTCTCTGTTAACTGTGTTCAGACAGGATGTGATCGTGGCCCCAGGCGTGAATAAGGTTCTCTGTAACTGTGTTCAGACAGGATGTGATCGTGGCCTCAGGCGTGAATAAGGTTCTGTAACTGTGTTCAGACAGGATGTGATCGTGGCCCCAGGCGTGAATAAGGTTCTCTGTAACTGTGTTCAGACAGGATGTGATCGTGGCCTCAGGCCTGAATAAGGTTCTGTAACTGTGTTCAGACAGGATGTGATCGTGGCCTCAGGCTGAATAAGGTTCTGTAACTGTGTTCAGACAGGATGTGATCGTGGCCTCAGGCGTGAATAAGGTTCTGTAACTGTGTTCAGACAGGATGTGATCGTGGCCTCAGGCGTGAATAAGGTTCTCTGTAACTGTGTTCAGACAGGATGTGATCGTGGCCCAGGCGTGAATAAGGTTCTCTGTAACTGTGTTCAGACAGGATGTGATCGTGGCCCCAGGCGTGAATAAGGTTCTGTAACTGTGTTCAGACAGGATGTGATCGTGGCCCCAGGCGTGAATAAGGTTCTGTAACTGTGTTCAGACTGGATGTGATTGTGGCCCCAGGCGTGAATAAGGTTCTCTGTAACTGTGTTCGACAGGATGTGATCGTGGCCTCAGGCGTGAATAAGGTTCTGTAACTGTGTTCAGACAGGATGTGATCGTGGCCCCAGGCGTGAATAAGGTTCTGTAACTGTGTTCAACGGGATGTGATCGTGGCCCCAGGCGTGAATAAGGTTCTGTAACTGTGTTCAGACGGGATGTGATCGTGGCCTCAGGCGTGAATAAGGTTCTGTAACTGTGTTCAGACTGGATGTGATCGTGGCCTCAGGCGTGAATAAGGTTCTGTAACTGTGTTCAGACAGGATGTGATTGGCCCCAGGCGTGAATAAGGTTCTGTAACTGTGTTCAGACAGGATGTGATCGTGGCCTCAGGCGTGAATAAGGTTCTCTGTAACTGTGTTCAGACAGGATGTGATCGTGGCCCCAGGCGTGAATAAGGTTCTGTAACTGTGTTCAGACAGGATGTGATCGTGGCCTCAGGCGTGAATAAGGTTCTCTGTAACTGTGTTCAGACTGGATGTGATCGTGGCCTCAGGCGTGAATAAGGTTCTGTAACTGTGTTCAGACAGGATGTGATCGTGGCCCCAGGCGTGAATAAGGTTCTGTAACTGTGTTCAGACAGGATGTGATCGTGGCCCAGGCGTGAATAAGGTTCTCTGTAACTGTGTTCAGACAGGATGTGATCGTGGCCCCAGGCGTGAATAAGGTTCTGTAACTGTGTTCAGACAGGATGTGATCGTGGCCCCAGGCGTGAATAAGGTTCTTTAACTGTGTTCAGACAGGATGTGATCGTGGCCCCAGGCGTGAATAAGGTTCTGTAACTGTGTTCAGACAGGATGTGATCGTGGCCTCAGGCGTGAATAAGGTTCTCTGTAACTGTGTTCAGACAGGATGAGATCGTGGCCTCAGGCGTGAATAAGGTTCTCTGTAACTGTGTTCAGACAGGATGTGATCGTGGCCCCAGGCGTGAATAAGGTTCTGTAACTGTGTTCAGACAGGATGTGATCGTGGCCCAGGCGTGAATAAGGTTCTCTGTAACTGTGTTCAGACAGGATGTGATCGTGGCCTCAGGCGTGAATAAGGTTCTCTGTTACTGTGTTCAGACAGGATGTGATCGTGGCCCCAGGCGTGAATAAGGTTCTGTAACTGTGTTCAGACAGGATGTGATCGTGGCCTCAGGCGTGAATAAGGTTCTCTGTAACTGTGTTCAGACAGGATGTGATCGTGGCCTCAGGCGTGAATAAGGTTCTGTAACTGTGTTCAGACAGGATGTGATCGTGGCCTCAGGCGTGAATAAGGTTCTCTGTAACTGTGTTCAGACAGGATGTGATCGTGGCCTCAGGCGTGAATAAGGTTCTCTGTAACTGTGTTCAGACAGGATGTGATCGTGGCCTCAGGCGTGAATAAGGTTCTGTAACTGTGTTCAGACAGGATGTGATCGTGGCCCCAGGCGTGAATAAGGTTCTGTAACTGTGTTCAGACAGGATGTGATTGTGGCCCCAGGCGTGAATAAGGTTCTCTGTAACTGTGTTCAGACAGGATGTGATCGTGGCCCCAGGCGTGAATAAGGTTCTCTGTAACTGTGTTCAGACAGGATGTGATCGTGGCCTCAGGCGTGAATAAGGTTCTGTAACTGTGTTCAGACAGGATGTGATCGTGGCCCCAGGCGTGAATAAGGTTCTCTGTAACTGTGTTCAGACTGGATGTGATCGTGGCCTCAGGCGTGAATAAGGTTCTGTTACTGTGTTCAGACAGGATGTGATCGTGGCCTCAGGCCTGAATAAGGTTCTCTGTAACTGTGTTCAGACAGGATGTGATCGTGGCCCCAGGCGTGAATAAGGTTCTGTAACTGTGTTCAGACAGGATGTGATCGTGGCCCCAGGCGTGAATAAGGTTCTGTAACTGTGTTCAGACAGGATGTGATCGTGGCCCAGGCGTGAATAAGGTTCTCTGTAACTGTGTTCAGACAGGATGTGATCGTGGCCTCAGGCGTGAATAAGGTCTCTGTAACTGTGTTCAGACAGGATGTGATCGTGGCCTCAGGCGTGAATAAGGTTCTCTGTAACTGTGTTCAGACAGGATGTGATCTTTGCCTCAGGCGTGAATAAGGTTCTGTAACTGTGTTCAGACTGGATGTGATCTTGCCTCAGGCGTGAATAAGGTTCTGTAACTGTGTTCAGACTGGATGTGATCGTGGCCCAGGCGTGAATAAGGTTCTGTAACTGTGTTCAGACAGGATGTGATCGTGGCCTCAGGCGTGAATAAGGTTCTGTTACTGTGTTCAGACAGGATGTGATCGTGGCCCCAGGCGTGAATAAGGTTCTGTAACTGTGTTCAGACAGGATGTGATCGTGGCCTCAGGCGTGAATAAGGTTCTCTGTAACTGTGTTCAGACAGGATGTGATCGTGGCCCCAGGCGTGAATAAGGTTCTCTGTAACTGTTCAGACAGGATGTGATCGTGGCCCCAGGCGTGAATAAGGTTCTCTGTAACTGTGTTCAGACAGGATGTGATCGTGGCCTCAGGCGTGAATAAGGTTCTCTGTAACTGTGTTCAGACAGGATGTGATCGTGGCCCCAGGCGTGAATAAGGTTCTGTAACTGTGTTCAGACAGGATGTGATCTTTGCCCCAGGCGTGAATAAGGTTCTGTAACTGTGTTCAGACAGGATGTGATCGTGGCCCCAGGCGTGAATAAGGTTCTGTAACTGTGTTCAGACTGGATGTGATCGTGGCCCCAGGCGTGAATAAGGTTCTGTAACTGTGTTCAGACAGGATGTGATCGTGGCCCCAGGCGTGAATAAGGTTCTGTAACTGTGTTCAGACAGGATGTGATCTTTGCCCCAGGCGTGAATAAGGTTCTGTAACTGTGTTCAGACAGGATGTGATCGTGGCCCCAGGCGTGAATAAGGTTCTGTAACTGTGTTCAGACAGGATGTGATCTTGGCCCCAGGCTTGAATAAGGTTCTCTCTAACTGTGTTCAGACAGGATGTGATCTTGGCCCAGGCGTGAATAAGGTTCTGTAACTGTGTTCAGACAGGATGTGATCTTGGCCCCAGGCATGAATAAGGTTCTGTAACTGTGTCAGACAGGATGTGATCTTGGCCCCAGGCGTGAATAAGGTTCTGTAACTGTGTTCAGACAGGATGTGATCGTGCCCCAGGCGTGAATAAGGTTCTGTAACTGTTCAGACAGGATGTGATCTTGGCCCCAGGCGTGAATAAGGTTCTGTAACTGTGTTCAGACAGGATGTGATCTTGGCCCCAGGCGTGAATAAGGTTCTGTAACTGTGTTCAGACAGGATGTGATCGTGGCCCCAGGTGTGAATAAGGTTCTGTAACTGTGTTCAGACAGGATGTGATCGTGGCCCCAGGCGTGAATAAGGTTCTGTAACTGTGTTCAGACTGGATGTGATCGTGGCCCCAGGCGTGAATAAGGTTCTGTAACTGTGTTCAGACAGGATGTGATCGTGGCCCCAGGCGTGAATAAGGTTCTGTAACTGTGTTCAGACAGGATGTGATCTTTGCCCAGGCGTGAATAAGGTTCTGTAACTGTGTTCAGACAGGATGTGATCGTGGCCCAGGCGTGAATAAGGTTCTGTAACTGTGTTCAGACAGGATGTGATCTTGGCCCCAGGCTTGAATAAGGTTCTCTCTAACTGTGTTCAGACAGGATGTGATCTTGGCCCCAGGCGTGAATAAGGTTCTGTAACTGTGTTCAGACAGGATGTGATCTTGGCCCCAGGCATGAATAAGGTTCTGTAACTGTGTCAGACAGGATGTGATCTTGGCCCCAGGCGTGAATAAGGTTCTGTAACTGTGTTCAGACAGGATGTGATCGTGTCCCCAGGCGTGAATAAGGTTCTGTAACTGTGTTCAGACAGGATGTGATCTTGGCCCCAGGCGTGAATAAGGTTCTGTAACTGTGTTCAGACAGGATGTGATCTTGGCCCCAGGCGTGAATAAGGTTCTGTAACTGTGTTCAGACAGGATGTGATCGTGGCCCCAGGTGTGAATAAGGTTCTGTAACTGTGTTCAGATGCAGTTTAGAGGTTCCTCTCTGAATCCCAAACACTCACCAGTTTCTCTGTTGAATAAGCATGTCGGTCCCTAAGAGTAGAACCTGGTCCTTAAATATAGATGGTTCCCCCCATCTCCCCCCTCTTGAATATTAGCCTGTTAGTCTCCCTGATACTCAGCACCTCCTCTCCTCGGTTCCTTTGGTTCTCCTTCCTTACCTCCTCTGTCCTTGAATCCTTGGCTCTCTGGTTCCTTGGCCCATAAACTCTTTCATTTTGTGTTTACGTTGTTCTGCTGTTTCTCTGTTCTTGGTTCCTTACTAAGTGCTTCATTTCTTAAGTTTCCCCCAGTCCTTTTCTGCTCATTACCTTGGGTTCCTCGCCCTTTTGGTTCCTTAAAACCTTCCCTTGTGTTGTTCCACAGTGCCTGACCACCTGACTCTTGTGTTTTTAAGTCCAATAGTTGCTATGTTCCCAAATCCTATGTTTATTTGGTTTCTACGTCCTATGTTTATCTAGTCATGAGGATATTAGGTTCCTTTGTCTTTTTGGAACTTAGTTTCCTCAGTCCTATTTTTTTAGTTTCCTAAGTTATATGGGACCAGGTTCCTAAGTCCCACCGTGCCGCCGTAGATCCTCTGGTCCAAGGCTCCTTGAATCCTTAGGTCCTGTGTTAAGAGATGCTTCGGTTCCTAGTTCTTCAGTGCTCTGGTTCTATGTTCCTAGTTCTTGCGTGCTCTGGTTCTATGTCTCTGGTTCTCCCCCACAGGCCTCTCTCCCTCCATCCATGTGTGGGACGCCCTCACTAAGCAGACGCTCTCCATCCTGCGCTGCTCTCATGCTAAAGGCGTGGGCTACGTTAACTTCAGCGCCACAGGAAAGCTGCTGCTGTCCGTGGGGGTGGAGCCTGAACACACCATCACCGTGTGGAGGTGGCAGGAAGGTACGTGGAGCCTGAACACACCATCACTGTGTGGAGGTGGCAGGAAGGTAGGTGGAGCCTGAACACACCATCACTGTGTGGAGGTGGCAGGAAGGTACGTGGAGCCTGAACACACCATCACTGTGTGGAGGTGGCAGGAAGGTAGGTGGAGCCTGAACACACCATCACCATGTGGACGTGGCAGGAAGGTAGGTGGAGCCTGAACACACCATCACCGTGTGGAGGTGGCAGGAAGGTAGGTGGAGCCTGAACACACCATCACCGTGTGGAGGTGGCAGGAAGGTAGGTGGAGCCTGAACACACCATCACCGTGTGGAGGTGGCGAACAGGCTTCCGCTCTTTGTTATAATGCCAAAAACAAGGTTCATCCAGTTTCTACCGTGACGTCATCAGAGGCTCCGAGCCTCAGTAAAAGGATCTAAAGCAGCTGCTGTGTATTATGTACTCTAAATGCACCACAGAGTACCACCTCTCTGAAGCTGCCCTCTGCCCCCCCCCCCCCCCCCAGGCACCAAGGTGACCTGTAAAGGCGGCCATGCTGAGCGGATCTTCGTGGTGGAGTTCAGACCGGACTCAGACACCCAGTTTGTATCGGTGGGAATCAAACACATCAAGTTCTGGACCCTGGTGGGCGGCTCGCTGGTTTACAAGAAGGGAGTGATCGGAGCGGTGGAGGACGGCCGCATGCAGACCATGCTGTCCGTGGCCTTCGGTGCTGTAAGTTCAACATCTCCTACCATTTATAGGCATATATTATGGGTCTCAGATATATATAAAAAACATGTCTATGATGTGTTTTGCTCAAAATACCAAAACACGTCTCATTGTTTCTGACAGCAACGTTTCTGATTGGCCCGTGGGTGTAAAGCCCGCCCACATTTTAGTAATGTCGTCATGACGCAGGAAATCTGGATCAGCTCCGTTGTTGTCACTTTGTGAGTCTCCTGACACACCGGGGACACATGGTGATGTAGAGAAGACATCACTTTGTGAGTCTCCTGACACACTGGGGACACATGGTGATGTAGAGAAGACATCACTTTGTGAGTCTCCTGACACACCGGGGACACATGGTGATGTAGAGAGGACATCACTTTGTGAGTCTCCTGACACACCGGGGACACATGGTGATGTAGAGAAGACATCACTTTGTGAGTCTCCTGACACACCGGGGACACATGGTGATGTAGAGAGGACATCACTTTGTGAGTCTCCTGACACACCGGGGACACATGGTGATGTAGAGAAGACATCACTTAGTGAGTCTCCTGACACACGGGATGTAGAGAAGACATCACTTAGTGAGTCTCCTGACACACCGGGGACACATGGTGATGTAGAGAAGACATCACTTTGTGAGTCTCCTGACACACCGGGGACACATGGTGATGTAGAGAAGACATCACTTTGTGAGTCTCCTGACACACCGGGGACACATGGTGATGTAGAGAAGACATCACTTTGTGAGTCTCCTGACACACCGGGGACACATATTTCATTTCATTTCATTTCAAGCCTTTATTTATCCAGGTGAATCCCATTGAGATCATTGATCTCTTTTTCAAGGGAGACTGCTCAAGTAGGTTCCACATGAAACATAAACAACAGAACAACAAAAAGGACATCATACAGCATCATTACAGGGATTACAATTTACAATAACTATCCACATGAACAGGTTCCAACAGCATCCGACTGAGTAGCATCCAACCGAGCTTTAAAACATTTAGTGGCACCAGATTGCTCAGTTTCCATTTAATTTGCAGACTGTTCAAAGACAGAGGAGCTGCGCGTCTAAAAGCTGTCTCCCTAAATCAGTCCTAGCAGCTGGCTCATTAGTGAAACCACAGCACAGATCTCAGGCAGTAGCCACTTACAATTCTCCGTGAGATCAGGGAGCAGATGGAGGAGGGAAGTCTCCCTAACATGGCTTTGTAGATGAACATGTACCAGAGACTGAGCCTCCGTACAGTGAGTGAAGGCAGACCAGCCCTTGCATACAGGGTGCAGTGAAGGGTTAATACTTTACAGTTTGTCACACATCTCAGTGCACTGTGATACGCAGCATCTAACTGGATCAGGTGATGATCAGGTGATGATCAGGTGATGATCAGGTGATGGGCAGGTGATGATCAGGTGATGATCAGGTGATGATCAGGTGATGGGCAGGTGATGATCAGGTGATGATCAGGTGATGGGCAGGTGATGATCAGGTGATGATCAGGTGATGATCAGGTGATGGGCAGGTGATGATCAGGTGATGATCAGGTGATGGGCAGGTGATGATCAGGTGATGGGCAGGTGATGATCAGGTGATGGGCAGGTGCATTCATATAGACCAGATCCCCAGAGTCCAGCACAGGTCAAAAGGTCACAGCCTTTTCCTGGCCTCAGTGAGAAGCAGGACGTGTTCCTGTAAAGAAACCTAGCCTCACCCTCAGCTCTCTGAGCAGGTTATTGACCTGAAGTTTAAAAGAGAGGCAATGATCCAGCCAGAGACCAAGGTATTTGTAACAGGTAACCACTTCAAGTTTTATAATATCTAAAACAGGCTCTGGTGTCTTTTAGCTTTGAAAAGAGCATTACTTTGGTTTTATCAACATTTCAAAGAAGCTTTAGTTCAGAGAGCTGAGTCTGAATAATGTTAAAAACAGCCTGTAATTCATCAACAGCCTCCTGAATGGAGGGACCTGCACAGTACATCACGGTGTCGTCCGCATCAAAATGTAAAGTTGCTCCATCCACATTTTGACCTAAGCTGTTGATGTAGATGGAAAATAAAAGCGGACCTAAAACAGAACCTTGTGGAACACCATTAGTAATGTTTAACCACTCAGAAGACAGCCCATCAAAGTGAACACATTGGGACCTTTCAGAGAGGGAGTTCACAAACCACCCACTGCATGGCTGGATATGCCAATACTGAGTAGCCTCTGCTTCAAGATGCCATGATCGACGGTCTCAAACGCTTTGGACAGGTCAACAAACAGAGCTGCACAACTCTGCTTATTATCTAAGATACTCTCCATATCATTCACCACTTTCATTGTCGCAGTACAGAAGCTGACTTCCATACTTTTGGAATTGTGTTTGTGCTGAGGGAGAGGTTAAAAAGAGAAGTGAGAGGTGGAGCAATAAGATCTGCAGCTATCTTTAAAAAGAAAGGTTCTACGTTGTCCGGGCCAGCCGGTTTCTTAGGATCTAACTTGGTTAAGGCTTCATGAACGACTTCAATAGTAAAAGGAGTAAAACTGAAAGGGTTTTCCAGACCACATTGTTCAGAGTCACGGACTGAGGTGATCACAGAAGCAGAGTTAGTGACAGAATCAAACAGAGAGCCGCAGGACACAAAAAGCTCATTAAAACAATTTAACATGGTAGCCCTGTCCGATATAGAGCCAGATGCTGTGGTGAGGCACGGAGGAGCTCATTACGGATCTCACCGGTGGATAGCGATTTTATGGCTTTCCAAAATGTTCCAGGATTATTCAGGTTCTTTGTGGTGACTGACAGATAATACTTAGACTCAGCACTTTTTCTTTGTGAAGTGAAGCTATTCCTTAGCTGCCTAAAGCCATTCTACCTCTGAGCCTGATGTCCTAGCCTTTGCCCAGGCCTTGTTTCTCTCATGAAGGAGACTAGATCATTCAGCAGAAAACCAAGGATTGTCTCGTCCCTTCACTCTAAATGTACGCAGGGGTGCATGTCTATCTATGATCTCCATAAAACCAAGATAAAAATAAGACCATGCAGTTTCTATGTCAGCACACAGATCGATTCTTTCCCAATCAACCCAAACAGATCAGGAACAAAACCCTGCTCCACAAAATGTTTTGTGTCCCTCTTACTGATAATGCGAGGTTTACCCTTTTGGACCTTAAGTGTCCCTGATTGCGGCGACAGCACAGTGATCACTCACATCATTAGCAAATACTCCCACAGATGAGTATTTATGGGGAACATTAGTTAAGATGAGATCAATTAAGGAGGATTTATTTGGGAACTTAATGTTAGGGCGAGTAGGACTGTCTATAATCTGAGTAACATTCAATGAGATACAAAGGTTTTTAAAATCCTCTGATACTGTAGTTAACCAGTCCCAGTTAAAATCTCCAAGTAGCACTATTTCCTTGTAGTCTAGTTGAGCTAAAAGATTGCCAACGAAGACAAGGAGTCCTTGACAGCTGAGGGGGGTCTGTAACAGCCCACCACCATGACCTGTTGACCCTTTGCTACTTCGATATTTAAGGCTAAAAATTCGAGTTGTTTACTGATAGATTTGGAAACCATCTTGGTTACACAAACTTATTTTTCACATAAATGGCAACGCCGCCACCTTTATTAGGTCTGTCGGTACGATACACACTGTAACCATTTAAGGATATGTCAGAGGCCAATATGGATTTATTTAGCCACGACAATTGTGGAGGGAAACTTCTGTAGCGATGCAGGAGGAGTCACCGACTCAGGAAGGAGACACGGGAGAGCTGGAGCTTAGATGTCAAACACTGATGGTTTATTAGGAGCTTCGGCCGGAGGATTCACAAAACAAGTCAAAGAGCCAGAGGTTCTGACTTCACGGTAGAGTTGCCACATCAATTCTGAAGAACTCTCCCCCAGACCCGTGTATTTAGCTAGTTCAGAGAGAATAATCAACATCGTGCATAACAAGATAGAATGATAACACTATCAGCTGACGCCAACAGGCAGGAACAGGGAGACACTGAGAGCACAGCAGCCAAGGTTACAGGTGCGTGTGCTCAGTCAGGACAGCATGAACTGATCAACTGGGTCAAAGCTATGGACCTTGGAAAATATTTCCGCAACAACAATGACATCAGCATCAGTCGAGCTCGCCCAAATGCGGACAAAATCTAGTTTAGGTAAAAGACTGCGCACATTTAAGTGAATGAAACCCAGCCCAGACCTATAATTAAAATCAGCAGGAGTAGCGATCTGACTACTGGGCGCTCCAGGGTTAGGTTGTTCATTTCCTGATAGCAATAATAACAAGAAAACCAGGCATCTTTTCCTCTTAATCGACACACATACATTGTCATCTACTTAAAATCACCAGCAGAGTCTGTGAAAGTGTGATTAGAGCTTTCTACATATTGATGTAGAAAAGACATCACTTTGTGAGTCTCCTGAGACACCGGGGACACATGTTGATGTAGAAAAGACATCACTTTGTGAGTCTCCTGAGACACCGGGGACACATGGTGATGTAGAAAAGACATCACTTTGTGAGTCTCCTGACACACCGGGGACACATGTTGATGTAGAGAAGACATCACTTTGTGAGTCTCCTGACACACCGGGGACGCATGGTGATGTAGAAAAGACATCACTTTGTGAGTCTCCTGACCGACCGGGGACACATGGTGATGTAGAAAAGACATCACTTTGTGAGTCTCCTGAGACACCGGGGACACATGGTGATGTAGAGAAGACATCACTTTGTGAGTCTCCTGACACACCGGGGACACATGGTGATGTAGAGAAGACATCACTTTGTGAGTCTCCTGACACACCGGGGACACATGGTGATGGAGAGAAGACATCACTTTGTGAGTCTCCTGACACACCGGGGACACATGGTGATGGAGAGAAGACATCACTTTGTGAGTCTCCTGACACACCGGGGACACATGGTGATGTAGAGAAGACATCAAAAAGTGCGTTTTGCATGATAGGAGAGCTTTAAATCTCTTCTCACATGAACTCTGTCAGGTTTCTATTCTCCTGATGGCTCAGTGTCTGTCTCTTCCAGAACAACCTGACGTTCACCGGCGCCATCAACGGAGACGTGTTCGTGTGGGGGAGCACTTCCTGGTGCGCGTGGTGGCGAAGGCGCACAGCGGCCCGGTGTTCACGATGTACACCACGCTGAGGGATGGCCTGATCGTCACCGGGGGGAAGGAGAGGCCGTGAGTAAAGACATTCAGAAGTGTCATCCTGCTAAAATAATGGTTAGCGTAGCATACAAATCAGTGTCAAAATCTGCAGGAGAGATACAAACGTTAGCTGTCAACTGTTAGCTGTTAACCGTTAGCTGTCAACCGTTAGCTGTCAACTGTTAGCTGTTTGCCGTTAGCTGTTAGCTGTTAACCGTTAGCTGTTTACTGTTAGCTGTTGCCGTTAGCTGTTAACTGTCCACTGTTAGCCGTTAGCTGTTAACCGTTAGCTGTCCGCTGTTAGCCGTTAGCTGTCCGCTGTTAACCGTTAGCTGTCTGCTGTTAGCGGTCCGCTGTTAGCCGTTAGCTGTCTGCTGTTAACCATTAGCTGTCCGCTGTTAGCCGTAGGCTGTCCGCTGTTAACCGTTAGCTGTCTGCTGTTAGCGGTCCGCTGTTAGCCGTTAGCTGTCTGCTGTTAACCATTAGCTGTCCGCTGTTAGCCGTTAGCTGTTAACCGTTAGCTGTCTGCTGTTAGCGGTCCGCTGTTAGCCGTTAGCTGTTAGCCGTTAGCTGTCTGCTGTTAACCATTAGCTGTCCGCTGTTAGCCGTTAGCTGTTAACCGTTAGCCTTCCGCTGTTAGCCGTTAGCTGTTAGCCGTTAGCTGTTAACCGTTAGCCGTCCGCTGTTAGCTGTTAGCCGTTAGCTGTTAACCGTTAGCTGTCCGCTGTTAGCTACTAGTAGCAATCAGGAGTTCCATAGATTCGCATTATGTTGCGTTCAAGGTTTTTCAGTTCAAATGAATACCGGTCCAAGTGTTCAATGCTATCTTGTGAAATGTAGTTTTAATGAGAGGCTGGACATTTTTTCACAGCTATAAAACAGATAATAGAGGATTTAATGACCGGTTTAACTTCCTGTCAGAAACCAGTATGCTAACGCTAATAATGGAGAGTATGCTAATTACATGGGATCATTGCTATTTGTAGGGTTAGTCTTCACTGGGATTGCCTTTGACCACTAGATCTCTGCTTCATGCACCTGTGTGTGATGGACAGCTGTAGAGAGTAACGTGGTGTGTTCAGGTGTAGTGAGTAACCTGGTGTGTTCAGGTGTAGTGAGTAACGTGGTGTGTTCAGGTGTAGTGAGTAACCTGGTGTGTTCAGGTGTAGTGAGTAACGTGGTGTGTTCAGGTGTAGTGAGTAACGTGGTGTGTTCAGGTGTAGTGAGTAACCTGGTGTGTTCAGGTGTAGTGAGTAACCTTGTGTGTTCAGGTGTAGTGAGTAACGTGGTGTGTTCAGGTGTAGTGAGTAACGTGGTGTGTTCAGGTGTAGTGAGTAACGTGGTGTGATCAAGTGTAGTAAGTAACGTGGTGTGTTCAGGTGTAGTGAGTGACGTGGTGTGATCAAGTGTAGAGATTAACGTGGTGTGTTCAGGTGTAGTGAGTAACGTGGTGTGATCAAGTGTAGTGAGTAACCTGGTGTGTTCAGGTGTAGTGAGTAACGTGGTGTGTTCAGGTGTAGTGAGTAACCTGGTGTGTTCAGGTGTAGTGAGTAACGTGGTGTTTCAGGTGTAGTGAGTAACCTGGTGTGTTCAGGTGTAGTGAGTAACCTGGTGTGTTCAGGTGTAGTGAGTAACCGTGTGTTCAGGTGTAGTGAGTAACGTGGTGTGTTCAGGTGTAGTGAGTAACGTGGTGTGTTCAGGTGTAGTGAGTAACGTGGTGTGTTCAGGTGTAGTGAGTAACGTGGTGTGATCAAGTGTAGTGAGTGACGTGGTGTGATCAAGTGTAGAGATTAACGTGGTGTGTTCAGGTGTAGTGAGTAACGTGGTGTGTTCAGGTGTAGTGAGTAACCTGGTGTGTTCAGGTGTAGTGAGTAACCTGGGTGTGTTCAGGTGTAGTGAGTAACCTTGTGTGTTCAGGTGTAGTGAGTAACGTGGTGTGTTCAGGTGTAGTGAGTAACGTGGTGTGATCAAGTGTAGTGAGTAACCTGGTGTGTTCAGGTGTAGTGAGTAACGTGGTGTGTTCAGGTGTAGTGAGTAACGTGGTGTGTTCAGGTGTAGTGAGTAACGTGGTGTGTTCAGGTGTAGTGAGTAACGTGGTGTGATCAAGTGTAGTAAGTAACGTGGTGTGTTCAGGTGTAGTGAGTGACGTGGTGTGATCAAGTGTAGAGATTAACGTGGTGTGTTCAGGTGTAGTGAGTAACGTGGTGTGATCAAGTGTAGTGAGTAACCTGGTGTGTTCAGGTGTAGTGAGTAACGTGGTGTGTTCAGGTGTAGTGAGTAACGTGGTGTGATCAAGTGTAGTGAGTAACCTGGTGTGTTCAGGTGTAGTGAGTAACGTGGTGTGTTCAGGTGTAGTGAGTAACGTGGTGTGTTCAGGTGTAGTGAGTAACATGGTGTGTTCAGGTGTAGTGAGTAACGTGGTGTGTTCAGGTGTAGTGAGTAACGTGGTCTGTTCAGGTGTAGTGAGTAATGCTGCTGTGTTCAGGTGTAGTGAGTAACGTGGTGTGTTCAGGTGTAGTGAGTAACATGGTGTGTTCAGGTGTAGTGAGTAACATGTTGTGTTCAGGTGTAGTGAGTAACGTGGTGTGTTCAGCTTAGTGAGTAGTAACGTGGTGTGTTCAGGTGTAGTGAGTAATGCTGCTGTGTTCAGGTGTAGTGAGTAACATGGTGTGTTCAGGTGTAGTGAGTAACATGGTGTGTTCAGGTGTAGTGAGTAATGCTGCTGTGTTCAGGTGTAGTGAGTAACGTGGTGTGTTCAGGTGTAGTGAGTAATGCTGCTGTGTTCAGGTGTAGTGAGTAACGTGGTGTGTTCACGTGTAGTGAGTAACATGGTGTGTTCAGGTGTAGTGAGTAACATGGTGTGTTCAGCTGTAGTGAGTAACGTGGTGTGTTCAGGTGTAGTGAGTAATGCTGCTGTGTTCAGGTGTAGTGAGTAACATGGTGTGTTCAGGTGTAGTGAGTAACATGGTGTGTTCAGGTGTAGTGAGTAACATGGTGTGTTCAGGTGTAGTGAGTAATGCTGCTGTGTTCAGGTGTAGTGAGTAACGTGGTGTGTTCAGGTGTAGTGAGTAATGCTGCTGTGTTCAGGTGTAGTGAGTAACGTGGTGTGTTCAGGTGTAGTGAGTAATGCTGCTGTGTTCAGGTGTAGTGAGTAACATGGTGTGTTCAGGTGTAGTGAGTAACATGGTGTGTTCAGGTGTAGTGAGTAATGCTGCTGTGTTCAGGTGTAGTGAGTAACATGGTGTGTTCAGGTGTAGTGAGTAACTTGGTGTGTTCAGGTGTAGTGAGTAACTTGGTGTGTTCAGGTGTAGTGAGTAACTTGGTGTGTTCAGGTGTAGTGAGTAACATGGTGTGTTCAGGTGTAGTGAGTAACTTGTGTGTTCAGGTGTAGTGAGTAACTTGGTGTGTTCAGGTGTAGTGAGTAACTTGGTGTGTTCAGGTGTAGTGAGTAACGTGGTGTGTTCAGGTGTAGTGAGTAATGCTGCTGTGTTCAGGTGTAGTGAGTAACTTGGTGTGTTCAGGTGTAGTGAGTAACTTGGTGTGTTCAGGTGTAGTGAGTAACTTGGTGTGTTCAGGTGTAGTGAGTAATGCTGTGTTCAGGACGAAGGAGGGTGGAGCGGTGAAGCTGTGGGATCAGGAGATGAAACGCTGCAGAGCCTTCCAGCTGGAGACGGGTCAGCCGGTGGAGAACGTGAGGTCTGTCTGCAGGGGGAAGGTACGGCTCTAACTCTATCTTTAGATTCAAGATTCAATTCTTCATCATCATGTAGCAGCTACAGTGGAGATATGGAAATGAAAACCTGAAGTCCTCCTCCAACAGAGCAACATGAATATATATTAGGGGTCGACCGATAATCGGCCAGGGGCCGATATTCCGCATTTGACCGATTATCGGTATCGGCCTTTTTTTTATCAAATTGCCGATAAAGCTTTGGCTCTGGTGCGGCGGCCGTTTCTCTGGCTGCAGACACCACTCTGTGTACACGAGCAATGTCCCGCCCACAGCGCTATCTGATAGGCTATTACTGAAGTGTCAATCAACACTGAAGATTTTCCGGGCGGGAGCCAGCCAGAGAGGCGGGACCTTCTCAGATTACAGGCAGGTGCGAAAGAACGCAGACACAGACTGAGGCAGGCAGCAGCACTGAGCGGCAGAGCCATACATGTGTTTCCAAGGTAAGTCAGTTGAAAGCCGAAGTTCAATAAACATCCCAATCCCCTATGCTGAAGTTGCAAAAACACCACGATCTTATGATCCAATTCTATCAGTTTCCCAGTTACACAGGGACGCGGGAAGTCAGTCAGAGTTGGGGGTGCGTGCAGCGTCTCGCAGCGGAGTAACTGTGGTGCGGGGGGGCTGCGAGTGGAGCCTCGCAGTTTTTCAGGTTGATATGTGAAGCTCATTAGCTAGCCAACATGTATCTTGCAAATGTTTAGCAAAATATTAGAAGTGAGGCTACTAGACTAACGTTAGGTCTACTGTAATAGCCTCACTTTTAATATCTTGTAAAACATTAGCTAGCACTAGTGTTTTGCAGTTGCTAGCAGCTTATTGGGATTCTATGCTAGATAGACAGGCATTGTTTTGATATAATAAATGAAGCATTATTGTTAGTTAAGCATGTCAGCCTGCAGCCCCACTTTGAACTCTCTGTCTCTCTAACTCATTGCAGACGGCTGCACTAAAGAAAAGGGCAACAAGTGCAGTATGGGAGTATTACACTCAAACAACACAGGGGAAGGCAGTCTGCAATACATGCAAAGTAGGTGTCAGCATGGGATCAACAAGTGCAAAAGCGACAAATACGTCAAACCTGTGGTCCCATCTTAGGAATCACCCCCCTGGTATCTATGGAACCGCACAGGGGAAACGTGAATCTGAATCTCAGCAGGGGACAATGACTCCAACTCAGCCTACAATGCATGACATACTTTAATCAGGGTCACAGAGAGGAAACCAGTTGTAAGATGTTTAAAAGTTCATTAAACATAATATATGCTTAAATGCATTTCAAAGAACTTGTGTTGGAGTTTGTGTTATTCTACATTTTCACACCAAGATTTTCTGATTTTACTGCAAATGTATATCGGTTCCAAATATCGGTTATCGGTCTCCTTGATTACTAATAATCGGTATCGGCCTTGAAAAATCCATATCGGTCGATCCCTAATATATATAGGACATAGAACTAATAAAACAGATAAAATAGTGCAAGAGAATGTTTTGAGATGTGCAAGTTAATACAAATAACATAGAAATAGTGCCAGAAGAGTTTATATACAAGTAGATGGAATATGAGATATAGATAAATAACTAGCAAGATGCAAACAGATGAATGTTTATGGATGTTCTTCACAGAGTTCAGGTGCTTAACAGTCTGATGTGGGATGAAACTGTCTCTGAGTCCAGAGGTGTTCCTGACCTCCTCTCTGTCCTCAGGGGAAGATCCTGGTGGGCACGAAGGACGGGGAGATCATCGAGGTGGGGGAGAAGAACGCCGCCTCCAACACCATGATCAACGGCCACACTCAGGGGGGCATCTGGGGGCTCGCTGCCCACCCCTTCAAAGACGTCTTCATCTCCGCCAGCGACGACGGCACCATCCGCATCTGGGACCTGGCCGACAAGGTCTGTGTTCTTTATTCTTTATTCTTTCCTCTTTATCAGGATCCCCGTCAGCAGAGATGGCAAACGTACACACATCCTTTACTCAAGTAGAAGTACACACATCCTTTACTCAAGTAGAAGTACACACATCCTTTACTCAAGTAGAAGTACACACATCCTTTACTCAAGTAGAAGTACACACATCCTTTACTCAAGTAGAAGTACACATCCTTTACTCAAGTAGAAGTACACACATCCTTTACTCAAGTAGAAGTACACACATCCTTTACTCAAGTAGAAGTACACACATCCTTTACTCAAGTAGAAGTACACACATCCTTTACTCAAGTAGAAGTACACACATCCTTTACTCAAGTAGAAGTACACACATCCTTTACTCAAGTAGAAGTACACACATCCTTTACTCAAGTAGAAGTACACACATCCTTTACTCAAGTAGAAGTACACACATCCTTTACTCAAGTAGAAGTACACACATCCTTTACTCAAGTAGAAGTACACATCCTTTACTCAAGTAGAAGTACACACATCCTTTACTCAAGTAGAAGTACACACATCCTTTACTCAAGTAGAAGTACACACATCCTTTACTCAAGTAGAAGTACACACATCCTTTACTCAAGTAGAAGTACACACATCCTTTACTCAAGTAGAAGTACACACATCCTTTACTCAAGTAGAAGTACACACATCCTTTACTCAAGTAGAAGTACACACATCCTTTACTCAAGTAGAAGTACACACATCCTTTACTCAAGTAGAAGTACACACATCCTTTACTCAAGTAGAAGTACACACATCCTTTACTCAAGTAGAAGTACACACATCCTTTACTCAAGTAGAAGTACACACATCCTTTACTCAAGTAGAAGTACACACATCCTTTACTCAAGTAGAAGTACACACATCCTTTACTCAAGTAGAAGTACAGATACTCGTGTTTAAAAATACTCTGGTAAAGTAGAAGTACTGACTAAACTTCTTTACTCAAGTCAAAGTAAAGAGGCTTTGAAATGTACTTCAGTAAAAAGTACCCATAACTAGCAGCTGTTTTAAAGAGTACCTGACCTCCCTTTATATTAATAGAACAATAATGTCATTGTTAGCTAATGAATGTTTCCATGCTGAACAACGGCAACATGACAACGTTTCATTGGTCCCTCTTCTTTAGAGAAGACCAGGAAATGATGGATACACGGATCGTGTTCAAATCAATAGGCACGCAATGACTCTAAATAATAATGATCACGCCACCAAACACACATTCAGACTAAAGGAACCAGCCTGTTTGGAACATGGAAGAAGTAGAAAGTACAGGTATTTGGGTTCAACATGGAAGAAGTAGAAAGTACAGGTATTTGGGTTCAACATGGAAGAAGTAGAAAGTACAGGTATTTGGGTTCAACATGAAGAAGTAGAAAGTACAGGTATTTGGGTTCAACATGAAGAAGTAGAAAGTACAGGTATTTGGGTTCAACATGTAAGAAGTAGAAAGTACAGGTATTTGGGTTCAACATGTAAGAAGTAGAAAGTACAGGTATTTGGGTTCAACATGTAAGAAGTAGAAAGTACAGGTATTTGGGTTCAACATGTAAGAAGTAGAAAGTACAGGTATTTGGGTTCAACATGTAAGAAGTAGAAAGTACAGGTATTTGGGTTCAACATGTAAGAAGTAGAAAGTACAGGTATTTGGGTTCAACATGTAAGAAGTAGAAAGTACAGGTATTTGGGTTCAACATGTAAGAAGTAGAAAGTACAGGTATTTGGGTTCAACATGTAAGAAGTAGAAAGTACAGGTATTTGGGTTCAACATGTAAGAAGTAGAAAGTACAGGTATTTGGGTTCAACATGTAAGAAGTAGAAAGTACAGGTATTTGGGTTCAACATGTAAGAAGTAGAAAGTACAGGTATTTGGGTTCAACATGTAAGAAGTAGAAAGTACAGGTATTTGGGTTCAACATGTAAGAAGTAGAAAGTACAGGTATTTGGGTTCAACATGTAAGAAGTAGAAAGTACAGGTATTTGGGTTCAACATGTAAGAAGTAGAAAGTACAGGTATTTGGGTTCAACATGTAAGAAGTAGAAAGTACAGGTATTTGGGTTCAACATGTAAGAAGTAGAAAGTACAGGTATTTGGGTTCAACATGTAAGAAGTAGAAAGTACAGGTATTTGGGTTCAACATGTAAGAAGTAGAAAGTACAGGTATTTGGGTTCAACATGTAAGAAGTAGAAAGTACAGGTATTTGGGTTCAACATGTAAGAAGTAGAAAGTACAGGTATTTGGGTTCAACATGTAAGAAGTAGAAAGTACAGGTATTTGGTTCAACATGTAAGAAGTAGAAAGTACAGGTATTTGGGTTCAACATGTAAGAAGTAGAAAGTACAGGTATTTGGGTTCAACATGTAAGAAGTAGAAAGTACAGGTATTTGGTTCAACATGTAAGAAGTAGAAAGTACAGGTATTTGGGTTCAACATGTAAGAAGTAGAAAGTACAGGTATTTGGGTTCAACATGTAAGAAGTAGAAAGTACAGGTATTTGGGTTCAACATGTAAGAAGTAGAAAGTACAGGTATTTGGGTTCAACATGTAAGAAGTAGAAAGTACAGGTATTTGGGTTCAACATGTAAGAAGTAGAAAGTACAGGTATTTGGGTTCAACATGTAAGAAGTAGAAAGTACAGGTATTTGGGTTCAACATGTAAGAAGTAGAAAGTACAGGTATTTGGGTTCAACATGTAAGAAGTAGAAAGTACAGGTATTTGGGTTCAACATGTAAGAAGTAGAAAGTACAGGTATTTGGGTTCAACATGTAAGAAGTAGAAAGTACAGGTATTTGGGTTCAACATGTAAGAAGTAGAAAGTACAGGTATTTGGGTTCAACATGTAAGAAGTAGAAAGTACAGGTATTTGGTTCAACATGTAAGAAGTAGAAAGTACAGGTATTTGGGTTCAACATGTAAGAAGTAGAAAGTACAGGTATTTGGGTTCAACATGTAAGAAGTAGAAAGTACAGGTATTTGGGTTCAACATGTAAGAAGTAGAAAGTACAGGTATTTGGGTTCAACATGTAAGAAGTAGAAAGTACAGGTATTTGGGTTCAACATGTAAGAAGTAGAAAGTACAGGTATTTGGGTTCAACATGTAAGAAGTAGAAAGTACAGGTATTTGGGTTCAACATGGTAAGAAAGT
>JAAKFY010000151.1:197260-272260 GCA_011823955.1 Dissostichus mawsoni
GTAATGCTACAGTAATATATCAGTAATACTACAGTAATATATGAGTAATACTACAGTAATATATGAGTAATACCAGTAATATATCAGTAATACTACAGTATATTGAGTAATACTACAGTAATATATGAGTAATACTACAGTAATATATGAGTAATACTACAGTAATATATGAGTAATACTACAGTAATATATGCGTAATACTACAGTAATATATGAGTAATACTACAGTAATATATGAGTAATACACAGTAAATATCAGTAATACTACAGTAATATATGAGTAATACTACAGTAATATATGATAATACTACAGTAATATATGAGTAATACTACAGTAATATATGAGTAATCTACAGTAATATATGAGTAATACTACAGTAATATATGAGTAATACTACAGTAATATATGAGTAATACTACAGTAATATATTAGTCTACTACAGTAATATATGAGTCTACAGTACATAATATATGAGTAATACTACAGTAATATTGAGTAATGCTACAGTAATATATCAGTAATACTACAGTAATATATCAGTATACTACAGTAATATATGAGTAATACTACAGTAATACTACAGTAATACTACAGTAATATATGAGTAATGCTACAGTAATATATGAGTAATACTACAGTAATATATCAGTAATGCTACAGTATATATCAGTAATACTACAGTAATATATGAGTAATACTACAGTATATATCAGTAATCTACAGTAATATATCAGTAATACTACAGTAATATATGAGTAATACTACAGTAATATATGAGTAATACTACAGTAATATATCAGTAATACTACAGTAATATATGAGTAATACTACAGTAATATATGAGTAATACTACAGTATATATGAGTAATACTACAGTAATATATGAGTAATACTACAGTAATATATGAGTATCTACAGTAATATATGAGTAATACTACAGTAATATAGAGTAATACTACAGTAATATATGAGTAATACTACAGTAATATATCAGTAATACTACAGTAATATATGAGTAATACTACAGTAATATATGAGTAATACTACAGTAAATATGAGTAATACTACAGTAATATATGAGTAATACTACAGTAATATATGAGTAATACTACAGTAATATATGAGTAATACTACAGTAATATATGAGTAATACTACAGTAATATATGAGTAATACTACAGTAATATATGAGTAATACTACAGTAATTATGAGTAATACTACAGTAATATATCAGTAATACTACAGTAATATATCAGTAATACTACAGTAATATATGAGTAATACTACAGTAATATATGATATACTACAGTATATATCAGTAATACTACAGTAATATATGAGTAATACTACAGTAATATATGAGTAATACTACAGTAATATATCAGTAATACTACAGTAATATATGAGTAATACTACAGTAATATATCAGTAATACTACAGTAATATAAGTAATACTACAGTAATATATCAGTAATACTACAGTAATATTTAGTAATACTACAGTAATATATCAGTAATACTACAGTAATATATGAGTAATACTACAGTAATATATCAGTAATGCTACAGTAATATATCAGTAATACTACAGTAATATATTAGTAATACTACAGTAATATATCAGTATACTACAGTAATATATGAGTAATACTACAGTAATATATAGTAATACTACAGTAATATATCAGTAATACTACAGTAATATATGAGTAATACTACAGTAATATATCAGTAATACTACAGTAATATATTAGTAATACTACAGTAATATATCAGTAATACTACAGTAATATATGAGTAATACTACAGTAATATATCAGTAATGCTACAGTAATATATCAGTATACTACAGTAATATATTAGTAATACTACAGTAATATATCAGTAATACTACAGTAATATATGATAATACTACAGTAATATATTAGTAATACTACAGTAATATATCAGTAATACTACAGTAATATATTAGTAATACTACAGTAATATATTAGTAATACTACAGTAATATATCAGTAATACTACAGTAATATATCAGTAATACTACAGTAATATATGAGTAATACTACAGTAATATATGAGTAATACTACAGTAATATATCAGTAATACTACAGTAATATACGAGTAATACTACAGTAATATACGAGTAATACTGCAGTAATATATGAGTAATACTACAGTAATATATGAGTAATGCTACAGTAATATATGAGTAATACTACAGTAATATACGAGTAATACTACAGTAATATACGAGTAATACTGCAGTAATATATGAGTATACTACAGTAATATATGAGTAATGCTACAGTAATATATGAGTAATCTACAGTAATATATCAGTAATACTACAGTAATATATGAGTAATACTACAGTAATATATCAGTAATGCTACAGTAATATATCAGTAATACTACAGTAATATATCAGTAACTACAGTAATACTACAGTAATACTACAGTAATACTACAGTAATATATGAGTAATACTACAGTAATACTGCAGTAATATATGAGTAATACTACAGTAATATATGAGTAATGCTACAGTAATATCGAGTAATACTACAGTATATATCAGTAATACTGCAGTAATATATGAGTAATACTACAGTAATATACGAGTAATACTACAGTAATATATCAGTAATACTGCAGTAATATATGAGTAATACTACAGTAATATATGAGTAATACTACAGTAATACTACAGTAATACTACAGTAATACTACAGTAATATATGAGTAATACTACAGTAATACTACAGTAATACTACAGTATATATGAGTAATACTACAGTAATACTACAGTAATTATGAGTAATACTACAGTAACAGACTAGCCTGCTGCTTCCTGTCCGACTGCCTTCAGCTGCTACCCTCTGACATCTACATCATTATTCACTCAGTCATTCATGTATGTATTAATTGATTGATGTGTGTATTAGTAATAGCTCTAGTATTTATAGTAAAAGTAATCAATAACTTCACAACATCAACTCCAAAGCAAAAGTCCAGAGAACTGGATCCCAACCCGCATGCTGGAGAGGATGTGGCCACTGTGAGGCGGGTCATACACCCTTTACTTGGGGAATATGAACTCTGAGCTCCCAAACATTGACCAATATCTTTTACAAATCTTTATGGCAGCAAGTAAAAAGGCCTCAACAAGGCGATGGCTGTCAGGAACCTCCCACCATCGCTCCATGGGGAGCCATCATTAAAAACATTGGCAGTATGGAACACATGACCTTCAGCCTGAGACTAGAAAGAGGCGAAGGTGACGCCCTCACACATACCTAACACAAAGAGGTGATTCTTGCACTTGATGTTTTTTGTTTAAGTAAACAATGATTGTTACAATTGTACTTTGTGATGGCCTCCTCGTGACCTTAGTTATAGCCGTGTTTCTTATCTATTTTATTCTTTCAGTTTTATTTTGAAATGTCTTTGTTGTATGTATGTTGTTATCCCAACCCTCTAGCTTAACTAGAGGGTTGGGATATGTATGTTACTTTGAGGTATTGTATGCTAAATCTACCATTGTCCCGAAGTATACTTTTATCTGATGTACATGCTGAAATACTATCTGTGTTCTTTTTCCCTGTAAAACCTGAAAATAAAAATTAAGTTACAAAGAAATAACTTCACAACAACATTACTTAAATATCTTATTGTTAAAGACAACAAAAAGGTTACATTTTTTGAATGGATTGAATTAGACAACAACAAATCACCAGCTACATTATGAGCTGTGGCAAAAGCTCCATTTGTGAAACCCAATGTTATGGAAGCTAATATGAATAATACATTTGTATTGTTTTATAAAAATAATGAATGAATAAACTATGAAAAATGATACATAACAAACTTTGCAATTAAAGTCAAACTATGTTCTGGTTGCAACATTTTGTTACCACTTTAAAAGTACTATATTTCTTTTGTGTGTTACTGTTATCAAATAACCTTAGCTCACCGGTTATCATGTCAATGTCAAACAGAAACTCTGGATATCGCTTCATTGTGCCCTGTATCTATTATACATTTGTTTTGCCATTATATAATCCAATGATGTGATAATAGAAGTTCCCTTTGAAGAAAAGTATGTGCTTCACTTTTCAACTTCATGAATTAAGAGAAATTAAATGACAAAAGATCAACCTTAGCACACCGGTTATCATCTCAATGTCAAACAGAAACTCTGGATATCAAATCGTCAATCTAGATGTCAACACATTCATTGTGCACTGTATCTATTATACATTTGTTTTGCCATTAATATAATCCAATGACGTGATATTACATCACATGTTGGACGCTTTTATCCAAAGCGACTCACATACTCATACTGTGGACGATCCCCACAGGAGCACTTTGGGGTGAAGTGTCTCAGGGACACAACGACATGCTGACTGCAGTGGGGTTTGAACCTGTGCCCCCCTGATCCCAACACCTACGCACAACCCACTGCGCCACACCGCCTTGTCGGTTAATAGAAGTCAAACCGACAAGTTCCCTTTGAAGAAAGTATGTGCTTAACTTTAATTAAGAGAAATGAAATGACACTGCAGAGATCACCCTTAGCACTGTGACGTTACTTTTCCATGAAGGGTTAGTCTTCAGTAATATAATAGAAACAGCAAAAAAGCGCTGTTTTCAGAATCTATTTCCTGATAGATGTGATTATTTAAAGAATATACAAACGACATAGAACATACTTCAGCCTCAACTTCATCTTACAGTAAATTGCTGACAGGAATTCCAGCAAAGTTTCCATTGTTCATTTGTTTAACGGGGTATTGCTTTTTGATAAAAGGGAACCGTTTCTTATCTCCAGCTGATACATGATATCACAATCATGTGGAAGGGCATTTGGAAACCAGCCTTGAGTTGTGTATATAAAGGCTCTGCCACACTGGAACCAACCATAAAGTGACATGATGAAGTGGCTCCTGGTCCTGTCTGCCCTCGTGGCTTTCGCCGAATGCTTCCACACGTAAGTCCTGCCTAGCTGGTTGAATTTCTTTGACATTTTACACATGAATAGGCTGAAATGTGAAAGGCAATCTCTCCATCTAGTATTCCTGAGGGTAAATCCACAGGCTATCTTGCTTTGAGCTATCACACCTTTCAAACTTGCACAAAGCTTAAAGCAGAGCTCACTTTCTTATTTCTCCGGGTTTAAAGTCCCGGACATTTGTACAACTTGCTGATTCTTTTTGTATTCACCTTTATGAGCACAGGATTCCCCTGATCAAGGAAAGACTGCCAGGGAAGCCCTGCAGGAGAAAGGAATATGGGAGGAGTACAGAAAGGAGCATCCATACAACCCATGGCCAAGTTCTACCAGAGTGGTACTGAGTCTATGACCAACGATGCTGACGTAGTCCAGACCAGAGACCACCATTATAAAGTAGTTAGCCTCTTCAAGCATTAGCATCTATTTTGTTAAGTAAAAATTAAAATCACTAACCTATTTTTCTGTTGCGGCAACATAACTATTTTGTGCTAATATCAAGTCAGTGCATGATGATGTCAATTTGTCGTGTGCTTTGTGTCCCTCTAGCTTTCATACTATGGTGTGATCTCCATCGGCACCCCTCCCCAGTCCTTCAGCGTGATCTTTGACACCGGATCCTCCAACCTGTGGATCCCTTCAGTGTACTGCTCCAGCCAGGCCTGCCGTAAGTGTTACTGGGACCAACGCTGTTAAGAGTGGATCATAGCTTCAAGCTTTGGATAGTGTTTACACAGTGGTGGAAAGTAACTATATTTACTCAAGTACTGTATGTAAGAACAATTTTAAGGTTCTTTTACTTCTGCAACATACAAAGTAATGCAACCGTAATAGTAACTCAGCAGTATGATTAATTTCACTGACAGGAGCCATTGTGCAACATCAGTTCTATCTTTGAAACTAAAGTACATTTCACTCTAAATAAGTCTGTGCTTTTCTTAGGTAACATTTTGATTTTAAGAATTCAACTTGTAATGCAATATTTTAAGTTGTTTTACTTACTAGAGATTTACCTAAAATTTACAAAGACCTCATTCCTCTGCAGAGAACCACCGTAAATTCAACCCAAAGCAGTCCAGTACTTTCAAATGGGGAACAGCCTCTGTCCATCCAGTACGGCACCGGCAGCATGACTGGATATCTGGCCAGTGCACTGTTTAGGTAACCAACTGCCCTGGAACAAAATGCAAAGTCTATTTGGACTTCCAACAGGCATGACTCTGTGGTCTGTTGAACTGTGACTGACAGCTGTCTTGTGTATCCAGGTGGGCGGTATCTCTGTGGCCAACCAGGTGTTTGGACTCAGCCAGACAGAGGCTGCCTTCTTGGCTCACATGGCGGCTGATGGCATCCTGGGATTGGCCTTCCAGACCATCGCTTCTGACGACGTCGTGCCTGTCTTTGACATGATGGTCCAGGAGCGACTTGTGTCTCAGCCCCTGTTCTCTGTCTACCTGAGCAGGTATTGAGACAGGGTGGAAATCTGTTAGCTGGCAGTATGTCAGTTCATGTGACATTGAATTCATGTATTGACATTTGTTAGTTTTTTCCTCTAATAGCAACAGTGCACAGGGCAGTGAGGTGGTCTTCGGTGGTATTGACAGCAGCCACTACACTGGACAAATAACCTGGATCCCTCTGTCCTCTGCCACCTACTGGCAGATCAACATGGACAGGTACAAAGGGAACAGAAACAAAATACTAAGCAGAAGCATAAGTTGCAAAAAGCCTCCTAGTTTGATCGTCTGCTGTTCTTCCTCCACAGTGTTACCATCAATGGACAGACTGTAGCCTGCTCTGGTGGCTGCCAGGCCATCATTGACACTGGTACCTCCCTGATCGTTGGCCCAAACAGTGACATCAGCAACATGAATTCCCGGGTTGGAGCCTCAACCAACCAGTACGGAGAGGTGAGTCATACCATCAGACCGTAACATTTGAAGTACATTTTCCCTATCTTCTGATCCCAGAGTAAACAGACATGTAGTGCTCTGAAGTCAAAACTCTCCAATACAACTAATTAGGCAGGACTTATATTTGCTTTACCTGGAAACCTGGAAAATACCAATAAATACAACTACACGATACTCAGCGTTATGTGTGACCTTCTTCTTGCAGGCTACAGTGAACTGCCAGGACATCCAGAGCATGCCTGAGGTCACCTTCACCCTCAACGGAAACGCCTTCACCATCCCTGCATCGGCCTACGTCTCTCAGGTCCGAAGAATCACTGCCACAGAAACCTTTTTCAACATTATAATGAGATTCTGGGTGATGTAAATACATTTTCTGTTGTCTCTCCACAGAGCTCCTACGGTTGCAGCACTGGCTTTGGCCAGGGTGGCCAACCGCTCTGGATCCTGGGAGATGTCTTCATCAGGCAGTACTATGCCATCTTTGACTCCAGCACTCAGACAATTGGTCTGGCCAAGTCTGTCTAAACACATGATTGATCATTTATAAGTGTGTATTTCCCTGTAGGGACTTGTCTGATTGAAAACAAAAAAAAGGTGCAAATGGATTTTGTGGAAATACATGATTCAACAACATTGTAGTACATTGTAATAAATTGATTATAGCAACTTAATGCCTTCTGTGTATTTTGTGTGTATGCGTAAGTCGGACTGTGATGGTACATGAAAGATTAAAGTGTAAGAAAACGTCTTTAGAAACATCCTCAGTCTTCTTAGTTTTGATTTACAGCACTGGAATGTCAAAGGAATAAGAATCTGTTCATCCGTTCGTTCTTAGGAGAAACTTGACCTTTATTGAGGATACAAAAAGGATTGCCAGCTTTCTACTGTAAAGGAAGAAGTGGCTGAGAATCGAGTATTGAGCGACTCTCAGAATAGCTTGTAATGGGAAGAAGCTGATAACTGAAGCATTGATATAACAAAGGATAACCCCATGACATAACCTGACGACTCCGCTGCTATCTCTGTGAACAGTTTCCTAAGGACTCAGAGAAAACACATAGAAGCAAACACATAGAAGCAAACACATAGAAGCAAACACTAGAAGCAAACACATAAAAGCAAACACATAAAAGCAAACACATAGAAGCAAACACATAGAAGCAAACACATAAAAGCAAACACATAGAAGCAAACACCGTAATATGCTCAGTTTTACCAGACAATGTTATTTCTTCAATGCAAAATCATTTTATTTGTATGTCATTCATCTTTTTTTCACAAACAACACATGCTACACACTATAGGATTTAGCGGCATCTAGTGAGCTTAAAGATTGCATCAAATTAAAAAACCCTCAGCACACTCCTCCATTTCCAAGCGTGTTGCAGAGTGGGAGTGGCCTTCAGGTATAACATCAGGGAAAGGCCCTGTCTATAGCTGGTTTACTTTATAGGCTACTGAACCACAAAGGCGCTATATTGTGGACTCCTAGAGGAGGACCAGCTCCCTGTGTAGATACAAAAACACAACATCTCTCCGTTTGAGGGGATTGTGCACAAAGGATAAGATTATCATGAATATCATATTCCATATTTGACATGAAATCACCCTAAATACTACACATTGGACCTTTAATATTGTATGATCAGAACTCACAACTGATAAGAGAAGTGAAAACCAAAGAAGCAGAAGATTGATTTAGCCCCAGTATGGGTCAAGCACTGCTAGCTTAGACTTCTCCAGTCATGCAGCCAGATGCGTGTTTTGATCCTTTCTGCCTGGTGAGTGTCAATTGAGTTCTTTCAAAAAGTAAATGAGTGGAACAAATGAATCGATCCTATCAACATCAGAAACTAAACTAAGCGTTCACAGGTATTCACTGGTGGTTTGCCAGTGTAGAGTACCATCCCACCAGGCTCTGCGCTCCAGGTTGAGTCGGGGGCTATGACTGGTGTTCTGTGCATCCTCAGGTTTGCATACACCTCGGTTGTCGGTTTCTTGTGGGCTATGAAGTCCACCGTGGTGTAGACAATGCCACTGATTTCCTGGGAGGGACACAATTTGGTCAAGAGACAATGTTGTGCAGGAAGTTTGGAGCATAAACAATTGATGTGTCTATTAATTACTTGATGTGTGTATTCATTAATTGATGTGTGTATTAATGAATTGATGTGTGTATTAATTGATGTGTGTATTGAGTGATGTGTGTATTAATTAATTGATGTGTGTATTAATTGATGTGTGTATTAAGTGATGTGTGTATTCATTGATGTGTGTATTCATTGATGTGTGTATTAATTAATTGATGTGTGTATTAATTGATGTGTGTATTAAGTGATGTGTGTATTAATTGATGTGTGTATTAATTGATGTGTGTATTCATTGATGTGTGTATTAATTGATGTGTGTATTGAGTGATGTGTGTATTAATTAAATGATGTGTGTATTAATTGATGTGTGTATTAATTGATGTGTGTATTCATTGATGTGTGTATTGAGTGATGTGTGTATTAATTAAATGATGTGTGTATTAATTGATGTGTGTATTAATTGATGTGTGTTTGAGTGATGTTGTATTAATTAATGATGTGTGTATTAAGTGATGGTGTATAAGTGATGTGGGTATTAATTGTGGTGTGATTTTGATGTGTATTAAGATGTGTGTATTAAGTGATGTGTGTATTATTGATTGTGTTTAATTGATGTGTGTATTAATTGATGTGTGTATTCATTGATGTGTTATTGAGTGATGTGTGTATTAATTAATGATGTGTGTATTAATTGATGTGTGTTTAATTGGTGTGTATTGAGTGATGTGTGTATTAATTAAATGATGTGTGGTATTAAGTGATGTGTGTATTAGTGTGTGTATTAATTGATGTGTGTATTAATTGATGTGTGTATTATTGATGTGTGTATTAAGTGATGTGTGTATTAATTGATGTGTGTATTAATTGATGTGTGTATTCATTGATGTGTGTATTAATTGATGTGTGATTAATTGATGTGTGTATTCATTGATTGATGTGTGTATTAATTGTGTTTATTAATTAATTGATGTGTGTATTAATTAATTGATGTGTGTATTAATTAATTGATGTGTGTATTAATTAATTGATGTGTGTATTAATTGATGTATTAAAGAGACGGAGCTGCCTCTCAGTCAGAGCTCAGGGTTTATCCCCCCCAGAGGAGGCGTTCAGGGTCCTGGGTGAAACCAACACTGTGTGTGTTCTGTTATTAAAGCAATGACGATCAGCTGACTGTGTTCTGTCCCCTCCTGGAGAACACACATAAACAACAACAAACAACACAACCCTTTCTAAGGTGCAGCTTCTTATCATTATGTGGGAAGCAACTAAGTACATTTACTCATGTACTGTACTGAAGTCACTTTAGAGGTACTTATACTTTAGTTTTTATTTGCTACTGTGTACTTACTCCATTCAGTTCAGAGGTACATGGTGTACTTCTACTCCATTACAGTTCAGAGGTACATGGTGTACTTCTACTCCACTACAGTTCAGAGGTACATGGTGTACTTCTACTCCACTAGAGTTCAGAGGTACATGGTGTAC
This sequence comes from Dissostichus mawsoni, assembly GCA_011823955.1. Classification (NCBI taxonomy): domain Eukaryota; kingdom Metazoa; phylum Chordata; class Actinopteri; order Perciformes; family Nototheniidae; genus Dissostichus; species Dissostichus mawsoni. Next base: position 207,774 of record JAAKFY010000151.1, read on the forward strand.
TTCTACTCCCTAGAGTTCAGAGGTACATGGTGTACTTCTACTCCACTAGAGTTCAGAGGTACATGGTGTACTTCTACTCCCTACAGTTCAGAGGTACATGGTGTACTTCTACTCCACTACAGTTCAGAGGTACATGGTGTACTTCTACTCCTACAGTTCAGAGGTACATGGTGTACTTCTACTCCACTACAGTTCAGAGGTACATGGTGTACTTCTACTCCACTACAGTTCAGAGGTACATGGTGTACTTCTACTCCACTACAGTTCAGAGGTACATGGTGTACTTCTACTCCATTACAGTTCAGAGGTACATGGTGTACTTCTACTCCACTACAGTTCAGAGGTACATGGTGTACTTCTACTCCACTAGAATTCAGAGGTACATGGTGTACTTCTACTCCTCTACAGTTCAGAGGTACATGGTGTACTTCTACTCCACTACAGTTCAGAGGTACATGGTGTACTTCTACTCCACTAGAGTTCAGAGGTCCATGTGTACTTCTACTCCACTAGAGTTCAGAGGTCCATGGTGTACTTCTACTCCACTAGTTCAGAGGTACATGGTGTACTTCTACTCCACTAGAGTTCAGAGGTACATGGTGTACTTCTACTCCACTAGAGTTCAGAGGTACATGGTGTACTTCTACTCCACTAGAGTTCAGAGGTACATGGTGTACTTCTACTCCACTACAGTTCAGAGGTACATGGTGTACTTCTACTCCTCTACAGTTCAGAGGTACATGGTGTACTTCTACTCCACTACAGTTCAGAGGTACATGGTGTACTTCTACTCCACTACAGTTCAGAGGTACATGGTGTACTTCTACTCCTCTACAGTTCAGAGGTACATGGTGTACTTCTACTCCACTAGAGTTCAGAGGTACATGGTGTACTTCTACTCCACTACAGTTCAGAGGTACATGGTGTACTTCTACTCCACTAGAGTTCAGAGGTACATGGTGTACTTCTACTCCTCTACAGTTCAGAGGTACATGGTGTACTTCTACTCCACTAGAGTTCAGAGGTACATGGTGTACTTCTACTCCACTAAAGTTCAGAGGTACATGGTGTACTTCTACTCCACTACAGTTCAGAGGTACATGGTGTACTTCTACTCCATTACAGTTCAGAGGTACATGGTGTACTTCTACTCCACTAGAGTTCAGAGGTACATGGTGTACTTCTACTCTCACTAAAGTTCAGAGGTACATGGTGTACTTCTACTCCATTACAGTTCAGAGGTACATGGTGTACTTCTACTCCCTACAGTTCAGAGGTACATGGTGTACTTCTACTCCACTAGAGTTCAGAGGTACATGGTGTACTTCTACTCCACTAGAGTTCAGAGGTACATGGTGTACTTCTACTCCACTACAGTTCAGAGGTACATGGTGTACTTCTACTCCACTACAGTTCAGAGGTACATGGTGTACTTCTACTCCACTAAAGTTCAGAGGTACATGTGTACTTCTACTCCATTACAGTTCAGAGGTACATGGTGTAGTTCTACTCCACTAGAGTTCAGAGGTACATGGTGTACTTCTACTCCACTAGAGTTCAGAGGTACATGGTGTACTTCTACTCCACTAAAGTTCAGAGGTACATGGTGTACTTCTACTCCATTACAGTTCAGAGGTACATGGTGTACTTCTACTCCACTAGAGTTCAGAGGTACATGGTGTACTTCTACTCCACTAGAGTTCAGAGGTACATGGTGTACTTCTACTCCACTACAGTTCAGAGGTACATGGTGTACTTCTACTCCACTAGAGTTCAGAGGTACATGGTGTACTTCTACTCCACTACAGTTCAGAGGTACATGGTGTACTTCTACTCCACTAGAGTTCAGAGGTACATGGTGTACTTCTACTCTACAGTTCAGAGGTACATGGTGTACTTCTACTCCACTAGAGTTCAGAGGTACATGGTGTACTTCTACTCCACTAGAGTTCAGAGGTACATGGTGTACTTCTACTCCACTACAGTTCAGAGGTACATGGTGTACTTCTACTCCACTAGAGTTCAGAGGTACATGGTGTACTTCTACTCCACTACAGTTCAGAGGTACATGGTGTACTTCTACTCCACTAGAGTTCAGAGGTACATGGTGTACTTCTACTCCACTACAGTTCAGAGGTACATGGTGTACTTCTACTCCACTAGAGTTCAGAGGTACATGGTGTACTTCTACTCCACTACAGTTCAGAGGTACATGGTGTACTTCTACTCCACTAGAGTTCAGAGGTACATGGTGTACTTCTACTCCACTAGAGTTCAGAGGTACATGGTGTACTTCTACTCCACTAGAGTTCAGAGGTACATGGTGTACTTCTACTCCACTACAGTTCAGAGGTACATGGTGTACTTCTACTCCACTAGAGTTCAGAGGAGGTACATGTGTACTTCTACTCCACTACAGTTCAGAGGTACATGGTGTACTTCTACTCCACTAGAGTTCAGAGGTAAATGGTGTACTTCTACTCCACTACAGTTCAGAGGTACATGGTGTACTTCTACTCCACTAGAGTTCAGAGGTACATGGGTACTTCTACTCCTCTACAGTTCAGAGGTACATGGTGTACTTCTACTCCACTACAGTTCAGAGGTACATGGAGTACTTCTACTCCACTACAGTTCAGAGGTACATGGTGTACTTCTACTCCACTAGAGTTCAGAGGTACATTGTGTACTTCTACTCCACTACAGTTCAGAGGTACATGGTGTACTTCTACTCCACTACAGTTCAGAGGTACATGGTGTACTTCTACTCCTCTACAGTTCAGAGGTACATGGTGTACTTCTACTCACTACAGTTCAGAGGTACATGGTGTACTTCTACTCCACTACAGTTCAGAGGTACATGGTGTACTTCTACTCCACTAGAGTTCAGAGGTACATGGTGTACTTCTACTCCCTACAGTTCAGAGGTACATGGAGTACTTCTACTCCACTAGAGTCAGAGGTACATTGTGTACTTCTACTCCACTACAGTTCAGAGGTACATGGTGTACTTCTACTGCACTAGAGTTCAGAGGTACATGGTGTACTTCTACTCCTCTACAGTTCAGAGGTACATTGTGTACTTCTACTCCCACTACAGTTCAGAGGTACATGGAGTACTTCTACTCCACTACAGTTCAGAGGTACATGGTGTACTTCTACTCCTCTACAGTTCAGAGGTACATGGTGTACTTCTACTCCACTACAGTTCAGAGGTACATGGTGTACTTCTACTCCTCTACAGTTCAGAGGTACATGGTGTACTTCTACTCCACAGTTCAGAGGTACATGGTGTACTTCTACTCCTCTACAGTTCAGAGGTACATGGTGTACTTCTACTCCTCTACAGTTCAGAGGTACATGGTGTACTTTTACTCCTCTACAGTTCAGAGGTACATGGTGTACTTCTACTCCTCTACAGTTCAGAGGTACATGGTGTACTTTTACTCCTCTACAGTTCAGAGGTACATGGTGTACTTGCTCCACTACAGTTCAGAGGTACATGGTGTACTTGTACTCCACTACAGTTCAGAGGTACATGGTGTACTTCTACTCCTCTACAGTTCAGAGGTACATGGTGTACTTTTACTCCTCTACAGTTCAGAGGTACATGGTGTACTTCTACTCCTCTACAGTTCAGAGGTACATGGTGTACTTTTACTCCTCTACAGTTCAGAGGTACATGGTGTACTTGTACTCCACTACAGTTCAGAGGTACATGGTGTACTTCTACTCCACTACAGTTCAGAGGTACATGGTGTACTTCTACTCCACTACAGTTCAGAGGTACATGGTGTACTTCTACTCCTCTACAGTTCAGAGGTACATGGTGTACTTCTACTCCACTACAGTTCAGAGGTACATGGTGTACTTCTACTCCTCTACAGTTCAGAGGTACATGGTGTACTTCTACTCCTCTACAGTTCAGAGGTACATGGTGTACTTTTACTCCTCTACAGTTCAGAGGTACATGGTGTACTTCTACTCCTCTACAGTTCAGAGGTACATGGTGTACTTTTACTCCTCTACAGTTCAGAGGTACATGGTGTACTTGTACTCCACTACAGTTCAGAGTACATGGTGTACTTGTACTCCACTACAGTTCAGAGGTACATGGTGTACTTCTACTCCTCTACAGTTCAGAGGTACATGGTGTACTTTTACTCCTCTACAGTTCAGAGGTACATGGTACTTTACTCCACTACAGTTCAGAGGTACATGGTGTACTTGTACTCCACTACAGTTCAGAGGTACATGGTGTACTTCTAGTCCTCTACAGTTCAGAGGTACATGGTGTACTTTTACTCCTCTACTGTTCAGAGGTACATGGTGTACTTTTACTCCTCTACAGTTCAGAGGTACATGGTGTACTTCTACTCCACTACAGTTCAGAGGTACATGGTGTACTTCTACTCCTCTACAGTTCAGAGGTACATGGTGTACTTCTACTCCTCTACAGTTCAGAGGTACATGGTGTACTTCTACTCCTCTACAGTTCAGAGGTACATGGTGTACTTCTACTCCTCTACAGTTCAGAGGTACATGGTGTACTTTTACTCCTCTACAGTTCAGAGGTACATGGTGTACTTCTACTCCTCTACAGTTCAGAGGTACATGGTGTACTTCTACTCCTCTACAGTTCAGAGGTACATGGTGTACTTGTACTCCACTACAGTTCAGAGGTACATGGTGTACTTGTACTCCACTACAGTTCAGAGGTACATGGTGTACTTCTACTCCTCTACAGTTCAGAGGTACATGGTGTACTTTTACTCCTCTACAGTTCAGAGGTACATGGTGTACTTGTACTCCTACAGTTCAGAGGTACATGGTGTACTTGTACTCCACTACAGTTCAGAGGTACATGGTGTACTTCTACTCCTCTACAGTTCAGAGGTACATGTGTACTTTTACTCCTCTACAGTTCAGAGGTACATGGTGTACTTCTACTCCTCTACAGTTCAGAGGTACATGGTGTACTTTTACTCCTCTACAGTTCAGAGGTACATGGTGTACTTTACTCCTCTACAGTTCAGAGGTACATGGTGTACTTGTACTCCACTACAGTTCAGAGGTACATGGTGTACTTCTACTCCACTACATGTATTTAATCCCTTTAGTTACTTCACAGATGTGGATGAATGATGTGAAATATAACCAAGTGTTAAATCAGACTTTAGTTCCAACTGGAGTAAATCCTCAAGCTACCCTGCAGTATACAAAGTCATTCAAACTAGCTGCACCCTGTCAGGTGGGGAGGCTTTACCTCAGAGCCCTATCACCATCAGGGCGTAATCAGGGTCAATATGAAGACCCCACAGTGGGAAGTCTTATTTGATTTTTTTTCTTATTATGTTGCTGTTCTTTGCAGTCTATGGGGTGTTACCTATGATCCATCTTTGGTTACCTGTAAACACTTGGGTTGGTATTTCTCACTGATATTGTCCTTACCAGACTCTGAATGCAAGCTGTTCAAATAGCCAATACAATGTGAATGGTCCTATCAAGAGAAGTAAGATATTAACCAAACTAAAAAGAGATCAGAATCAGAATCAGAATCAGGTTTATTGCCAGGTAGGTTCGCACATACTAGGAATTTGACTTGATGTCATGGTGCAGACATAAAATATAAACAACAAGAAATCTAATATAAAACACAAAATCTTTTACACCGTAATAAAATACAGTTAAATAGCAGTACAAATTAAATAAACAGTAATTTACATGGAAATAGAATGCTATGAATGAGTTTTAGAATATAAACTATGAAATGTGAAATCAGAATATGTGCAGAAAGGAGTATGAACATTGTGTGCATTAATGTAATGCATATAGTCTATGATGTGGCAGAGGTAAAGTGTCAGTGGGGGGGCCGGGCCTTGTTTAAGAGGCCGGTAGCAGAGGGGAAGAAACTGTTCAGGTGGCGAGAGGTTCTGGTCCCGATGGACCGCAGCCTCCTGCCAGAGGGGAGGGGTGAACAGTTTGTGTCCAGGGTGGGAGGGGTCGGCCACTATCCTCCCTGCCCGCCTCAGGGTCCTGGAGGCGTGCAGGTCGTGGAGGGATGGCAGATTGCAGCCGATCACCTTCTCTGCAGAGCGGATGACACGCTGCAGCCTGCCCTTATCCTTGGCTGTGGCTGCGGCGTACCAGATGGTGATGGAGGAGGTGAGGATGTACTCCATGATGGAGGAGGTGAGGAGGGACTCCATGATGGAGGAGGTGAGGAGGGACTCCATGATGGAGGTAGAAGTTCACCATCATCGTCTTTGGCAGGTTGAATTTCTTCAGCTGCCTCAGGAAGAACATCCTCTGCTGGGCTTTTTTGGTGAGGGAGCAGATGTTCTGCTCCCATTTAAGGTCCTGGGCGATGATGGTGCCCAGGAAGCGGAAAGACTCCACAGCAGTTACTGGGGAGTCACACAGAGTGATGGGGGGTCACACAGAGTGATGGGGGGTCACACAGAGTGATGGGGGGTCACACAGAGTGATGGGGGTCTCACAGAGTGATGGGGGTCTCACAGAGTGATGGGGGTCACACAGAGTGATGGGGAGTCACACAGAGTGATGGGGGGTCACACAGAGTGATGGGGAGTCACACAGAGTGATGGGGGGTCACACAGAGTGATGGGGGTCACACGAGTGATGGGGGGTCACACAGAGTGATGGGGTCACAGAGTGATGGGGTCACACAGAGTGATGGGGGGTCACACAGAGTGATGGGGGGGTCACACAGAGTGATGGGGGGTCACACAGAGTGATGGGGAGTCACACAGAGTGATGGGGAGTCACACAGAGTGATGGGGGGGTCACACAGACTGATGGGGGTCACACAGAGTGATGGGGGGGTCACACAGAGTGATGGGGGTCACACAGAGTGATGAGGGCGGGTGGGGCTGTGTTCTTCCTGAAGTCCACGACCATCTCCAGTGTTTTTAGGGCGTTGAGCTCCAGGTGGTTTTCCCCACACCAGGTCACCAGATGGTCCATGTCCCACCTGTAGGCAGACTCGTCCCCACCAGAGATGAGTCCGATGAGGGTGGTGTCGTCTGAACTTCAGGAGCTTGACAGACTGGTGACTGGAGGTGCAGCTGTTGGTGTACAGGGAGAAGAGCAGAGGTGAAAGGACGCAGCCTTGAGGGAACCGGTGCTGATGGTCCGGGGGTCAGAGACGTGTTTCCCCAGCCTCACGTGCTGCTTCCTGTCAGACAGGAAGTCTGTGATCCACCTGCCAAGTTGAGATCAAGTTGAGGTGTCCTTCTTGCAGGAAACACATCTATCGGATACAGAGCATGCTAAATGAAGAGGACTTTAAACATCAGTACTCATCATCATATGCGGCTGGCCACAGGAGGGGGGTGGCAATATTCATTTCCAACAATATTAGTTTTGAACCCACGTTGGAAAAGAAGGACAAAGAGGGGAGATATATGTTAGGGAGAGGAAATCTAGGTGGTTTATTGATTTCTCTACTAAATATTTATGCTCCTCCTAATTCAAATTGGACATTTTTTAAACAGATATTTGATTTATTTATAGCAGAAACTCAGGGGGTCCTAATCTGTGGGGGGGATCTAAACATAAGATTGAATCCTAAACTGGACTCTTCGAATGTGCAGATTGGGCAGCCCAAGCTGATCAGCAATGGAGGATATTGGTTTGGTAGATGTCTGGAGAGAAATCAATCCTTCAAAGAGGGACTAAACTTGTTTTTCTAATCCACATTTGGATTATTCAAGGATTGATTATTTCCTAACCTTTGGTAAAGATCTACACAGGGTGGGGGGCTGCGACATGGGGATCATGGACCTTTCAGATCATTGCCCTATTTATTTCAAATGAAATCTGGAGCAGGATCAAAGAAACACGTTCTGGAGATGAAATACATATTTACTGAATAATATGAGGGACCAAATGAAGAAGGATATCACTGAGTACTTGGATCAAAGTGATAATGGAGAAGTTTCCCCTCCAGTGTTGTGGGATGCATGTAAAGCTGTGCTTCAGCGAAGATCATTGGATACAGTGCTCGCTTAAAAAGAGTTAGACAAGTTACAAGCCTCAGATAATAAGAGGACTGCTCAAAAAGAAAAAGAATGAAATAAATGAGATGTACACTAAAGATGTACAAAACAGAAATACTATGAAGGAGGAGGAAAAGCCAGTAAACTATTAGCCTATAGGCTGAAAGAACAACAAGCAGAGAATTATTTCATACAATAAACAATCCTATTACTAATTCCATACAGTATAAACTAAAAGAAATACAAAATAGTTTTGAAGGATATTATCGAAAGCTTTACTCCCAACCTCAAAAGATGGGGAGAAAATGGAGGATTTCTTTAAGGGGATACGTCTGCCTAAACTCACTAGTGAGCAGGGAACTCAGGGGGTAGTTGGAATAACAGAGAAAGAAATGAGCTCAGCTATAGCACATCTTAAATCCAATAAGGCCCAGATGGGTTTCCATGGTGATGGAAGATTCATTGGGACCTGTGTTGCAGGGTTATAACATCTTTACCCATAGCCAAACGAATAGAGGGATTATTACCACAAATGATTAGCCTTGATCAGACAGGATTTGTACGAGAAAGACAAAGGACAATATCAGAAGGACACTACATATAATGAACCATATAACTGAAGTCACTTGGAAGCAGTATTAGTTGGGCTAGATGCAGAAAAAGCATTTGATTGTGTAAATTGGACTTTCCTGTTTAGAGTTTTAAATACATTTGGATTTCACAGTACCTTTATAAAAACTATACAGGCTCTATATGATAGACCCAGGGCGAGAATCAAAATGAATGGAGCCGTTTCAAATTCCTTTCCATTGGAGCGGGGAACGAGACAGGGCAGCCCTCTCTTGATCTTTATCGAACCTCTGAGCCAGTGGATTATTCAGAATAACTGTATCGAGGGATAGTAATGAAGGGGTGGAACAAGAGATCTCCTTATTGGCTGATGACATATTGGTGTATCTATCCAGCCCAGAACAATCTCTGCTACAGTTATTTTCAATTTTAGAACAATATGGATCCTTCTCTGGATATAAACTGAATGTTTTGAAGACACACATTCTGAGTTTTAAGTACTGCCCCTCAGTAAATATGAAGAAAAACTATACATTGAGGTGGGATGCTGAATCCATGAAGTACTTGGGAGTAAATATTCCAATAGATTTGACCAAACTGTTTTCACTTAACTACCTACCTTTGAACCAAAAGATTAGGGAAGACATAAGGAGATGGGACCTTGTTCCTGTTCTCAGTTTTAGTTCACACAGAGACTGCTGTATCTCTTCCAGTCCCTTCCACTAGAACTATCTGACCAACCATTTCAGGAATGGGATAAACATATCTCAAGGTACATTTGGCAGGGACGAAGGCCAAGATTTAAATATCAGAGTTTACGATTGGCTAAAAACAAGGGTGGTGTCGCACTCCCATGTTTAAAGGATTACTATATTGCGGCTCAATTGAGACCATTAATATGCTGGGGCAGTCCAAAGTACGTCGCTAGATGGAAGGAGATTGAGAGTGCTATATCAGAGGAATTTCCAAATCAAGGTGCAATTGGGGATAAGGTCTTGATGAATAAACTAAAGGAACTGAGAAACCCATGGATCTGTCTGTCAGGTGTGGAACAGACTGGTAACTCAAAATCACTTGAGGGAGGCTGTAAAGGGTTTAAGATGGTGTGTGTATGATCTAGAATTTCTACCTGGAAGATGGGACGCAAGTTTTAAGTGTTGGTCTTCAAAAGGCCTGACAGCCTAGTGCACATTTCTTCACAAGGGGTCCAAACAGCTTTCAGAATCTGAAGGGGCAGTTTGACTTGAAACGGGATGATTTTTACAGGTTCCTTCAAGTTTGTCATCACATGGATCAAATACAGAGGGAGAGTACGCAAGTGCACTGGGATAACACTTTGCTAAAGGTTTTTAAAGATGCCTATCTTGAGGGCTCAAACAAGAAAGTTGTCTCAAAGATCTATAGGAGTTTACAACAAACAAAGGTAACTCCATCCATCCATCCATCCATCCATCCATCCATCCATCCATCCATCTTCTCCCGCTTATCCGTGGTCGGGTCGCGGGGGTAGCAGTTCCAGCAGAGAGCCCCAAACTTTCCTTTCCCTGGCCACATCAACCAGCTCTGACTGGGGGATCCCAAGGCGCCCCAGGCCAGCGAAGAGATATAATCCCTCCACCTGGTCCTAGGTCTACCCCTTGGTCTCTTCCCAGCTGGACGTGCCTGGAACACCTCCCTAGGGAGGCGCCCAGTGGCATCCTTACTAGGTGCCCGAACCACCTCAACTGGCTCCTTTCGACGCGAAGGAGGAGCGGTTCAACTCCGAGTCCCTCCCGGATGACTGAACTTCTCACCTTATCCCTAAGGGAGACGCCAGCCACCCTGCGGAGAAAACCCATCTCGGCCGCTTGTATCCGCGATCTCGTTCTTTCGGTCATGACCCATCCTTCATGACCATAGGTGAGGGTAGGAACGAAAATGGCCCGGTAGACAGAGAGCTTTGCCTTCTGGCTCAGCTCTCTTTTCGTCACAACGGTGCGGTAAAGCGACTGCAGTACCGCTCCCGCTGCGCCGACAAAGGTAACTCGCTATATGTAAAACAAAAATGGGAAAGGGAAGGAAACTTAGTTCTGAAGGAAGAAGATTGGGAGAACTTATGTGAGATACAATGGAAAACGTCAAGTTCAACCTCATGGCGAGAGTTTTGAGGTCATGACTCCAGCCCAGAGGAGACACTCATTCCTCTGCATGCTGGAGACAGTGTGGCAAACCATTTTCATATGTTCTGGTCTTGCACATCATTGAATCCTTTCTGGCAGCAGTTCATGGAGTTTTACAAAAGGTTTTTCAGGTAGACATTCCATTTACATTTGAATCGTTATATTTGGGTGCTTTACCACCAGAAATATTTTCCTCTAAAGATAGATATCTATTTCTAATCCTGAGTGCTGCTAGCAAGAAGGCCATCACCAGAACGTGGTTAAGACCATCACCGGAACGTGGTTAAGGCCATCACCAGAACGTGGTTAAGACCATCACCGGAACGTGGTTAAGGCCATCACCAGAACGTGGTTAAGGCCATCACCAGAACCTGGTTAAGACCATCACCAGAACGTGGTTAAGGCCATCACCGGAACGTGGTTAAGGCCATCACCAGAACCTGGTTAAGGCCATCACCAGAACGTGGTTAAGGCCATCACCAGAACGTGGTTAAGGCCATCACCAGAACGTGGTTAAGGCCATCACCAGAACGTGGTTAAGGCCATCACCAGAACGTGGTTAAGGCCATCACCAGAACGTGGTTAAGACCATCACCAGAACCTGGTTAAGACCATCACCAGAACCTGGTTAAGACCATCACCAGAACGTGGTTAAGGCCATCACCAGAACCTGGTTAAGGCCATCACCAGAACGTGGTTAAGGCCATCACCAGAACGGGTTAAGGCCATCACCAGAACGTGGTTAAGGCCATCACCAGAACGTGGTTAAGACCATCACCAGAACCTGGTTAAGACCATCACCAGAACCTGGTTAAGACCATCACCAGAACTTGGTTAAGACCATCACCAGAACGTGGTTAAGGCCATCACCAGAACGTGGTTAAGACCATCACCAGAACTGGTTAAGACCATCACCAGAACGTGGTTAAGACCATCACCAGAACTTGGTTAAGACCATCACCAGAACGTGGTTAAGACCATCACCAGAACGTGGTTAAGGCCATCACCAGAACGTGGTTAAGACCATCACCAGAACTGGTTAAGACCATCACCAGAACGTGGTTAAGGCCATCACCAGAACGTGGTTAAGGCCATCACCAGAACGTGGTTAAGGCCATCACCAGAACGTGGTTAAGACCATCACCAGAACTTGGTTAAGACCATCACCAGAACGTGGTTAAGACCATCACCAGAACCTGGTTAAGACCATCACCAGAACCTGGTTAAGACCATCACCAGAACCTGGTTAAGACCATCACCAGAACGTGGTTAAGACCATCACCAGAACGTGGTTAAGGCCATCACCAGAACGTGGTTAAGGCCATCACCAGAACGTGGTTAAGACCATCACCAGAACCTGGTTAAGACCATCACCAGAACCTGGTTAAGACCATCACCAGAACCTGGTTAAGACCATCACCAGAACGTGGTTAAGACCATCACCAGAACCTGGTTAAGACCATCACCAGAACGTGGTTAAGACCATCACCAGAATGTGGTTAAGACCAGGAGAACCTACTCTGGAGGAGTGGATGGACATTGTGTATGATATGTTTTCAGATGGAAAGGGTAACCCTTGCTTTGAGACTGCAACATGGATAATATCTGTTTCACCAATACGACCATCATTCGTCTAGAAGGGATTTGTATATATTTTTAGTACTTTTGTTTTCTATGCCCCCTTGTTTGAATAAGTTGCAGGTACACCCCAATACCCTGTTGGTGTTTATGTTCTTTCTGTATGTTAGAGCATGTTTGAAGGTCAGTGAGGCCTCTGTATATTCCACTAATCTGTACATTTGATTTGTGATTTCACTGTTAACTACAGAAGGCTGACAGAGACTACTGTATTATCTATGACTGTAGACATGTGGACAGCTGAAAACTAGCTGCACCTTTACCAGCTTTGAGAACACTTTCATGATCAATCATTATAAAACATATATATATTATTCTGAAATGGACCAATCTGCACAACGACTACTTTTACTGTCGCTACTTTCACTATATTTTGATGAGAATACTTTTATACTTTCACTTGAGGAACATTTTGAATGCAGGACTTTTACTGTAACAGAGTATTCCTACACTCTGGTACTTCTACTTTTACTCAAGTACAAGATCTGAGTACTTCTACTTTTACTCAAGTACAAGATATGAGTACTTCTACTTTTACTCAAGTACAAGATCTGAGTACTTCTACTTTCACTCAAGTACAAGACCTGAGTACTTCTACTTTTACTCAAGTACAAGATCTGAGTACTTCTACTTTTACTCAAGTACAAGATCTAAGTACTTCTACTTTTACTCAAGTACAAGATCTAAGTACTTCTACTTTATTCAAGTACAAGACCTGAGTACTTCTACTTTTACTCAAGTACAAGACCTGAGTACTTCTACTTTTACTCAAGTACAAGATCTGAGTACTTCTACTTTTACTCAAGTACAAGATCTAAGTACTTCTACTTTTACTAAAGTACAAGACCTGAGTACTTCTACTTTTACTCAAGTACAAGATCTAAGTACTTCTACTTTTACTCAAGTACAAGACCTGAGTACTTCTACTTTTACTCAAGTACAAGATCTAAGTACTTCTACTTTTACTCAAGTACAAGATCCGAGTACTTCTACTCAAGTACAAGATCTGAGTACTTCTACTTTCACTCAAGTACAAGAGCTGAGTACTTCTACTTTTACTCAAGTACAAGATCTGTGTACTTCTACTTTTACTCAAGTACAAGATCTGTGTACTTCTACTTTTACTCAAGTACAAGATCTGAGTACTTCTACTTTTACTCAAGTACAAGATCTGAGTACTTCTCCTTTTGAAACTTTAACTATATTTCGATCCTAATACTTTTATACTTTTGCTACTTTAAGTACCAGACGATCCGAGTACTTCTCCCCTGAGTCATGTGGAGGAACAGAAAAGCAATAAAGGTTTTGTTCATATAAAGATATTTATTACTTAATGATAATTAATGAACATGAGTCCAGTCTTCTCCTGGTTCACAGAGAAGCTTAAAGTCCACAAACAAAGGATCCAGGTCCTTCAGAAACCCTGCAGTCAGTCCTTGTTCTTCAGGTCCTGGTCCTTGTTCTGGAGGTCCTTGTCCTTCAGGCCCTGGTTCTGGTCCTGGTCCCCCTTGAGGTCCAGCTGGCCCAGCAGCAGGGCGTCTGCCTCCAGCAGGGTGGTGTCCTTCAGGTCCTGGTTCTGGTCCCCCTTGAGGTCCAGCTGGCCCAGCAGCAGGGCGTCTGCCTCCAGCAGGGTGGTGTCCTTCAGGTCCTGGTTCTGGTCCCCCTTGAGGTCCAGCTGGCCCAGCAGCAGGGCGTCTGCCTCCTTCAGGTCCTTGTTCTGGTCCCCCTTGAGGTCCAGCTGGCCCAGCAGCAGGGCGTCTGCCTCCTTCAGGTCCTGGTTCTGGTCCCCCTTGAGGTCCAGCTGGCCAAGCAGCAGGGCGTCTGCCTCCTTCAGGTCCTGTTTCTGGTCCCCCTTGAGGTCCAGCTGGCCCAGCAGCAGGGCCTCTGCCTCCTTCAGGTCCTGGTTCTGGTCCCCCTTGAGGTCCAGCTGGCCCAGCAGCAGGGCGTCTGCCTCCTTCAGGTCCTGGTACTGGTCCCCCTTGAGGTCCAGCTGGCCTAGCAGCAGGGCCTCTGCCTCCAGCAGGGTGATGTCACTGGAGGCTCCGAGGAACCTGGCAGTGAGCTCCAGGTCGTTGAGCCTCAGCCGGACTCTGCTGCCTCTCTGCAGCCTGTCTCCCTCCTCAGGCCTCCTCACCACGCAGTGGAACTTCCCCCCGAAGTCCACGTACAGGTCGTCCCGCACCACGTGGAAGATCCTGCCCACCACCACCTTCCCTCGGGCCGGACCGAGCTGCACCAGGGGGGCCCGGCGGAGCAGCTGGGGGAAACTGCTGCTGCTGCTGAAGAGAGAGAGAGAGAGAGAGAGAGAGAGAGAGAGAGAGAGAGAGAGAGAGAGAGAGAGAGAGAGAGAGAGAGAGAGAGAGAGAGAGAGAGAGAGAGAGAGAGAGAGAGAGAGAGAGAGAGAGAGGAGAGAGAGAGAGAGAGAGAGAGAGAGAGAGAGAACATTATACTACGAGTACTTATACGTACTACACTATGAGCAGCTGGGGGAAACTGCTGCTGCTGAGGAGAGAGTACATTATACTACGAGTACTGTACTACACTATGAGCAGCTGGGGGAAACTGCTGCTGCTGAGAGAGAGAGTACATTATACTACGAGTACTTATACATACTACACTATGAGCAGCTGGGGGAAACTGCTGCTGCTGAGAGAGAGAGAGTACATTATACTACGAGTACTTATACATACTACACTATGAGCAGCTGGGGGAAACTGCTGCTGCTGAGAGAGAGAGAGAGAGAGAGAGTACTTATACTACGAGTACTTATACGTACTACACTATGAGCAGCTGGGGGAAACTGCTGCTGCTGAGAGAGAGAGTACATTATACTACGAGTACTTATACATACTACACTATGAGCAGCTGGGGGAAACTGCTGCTGGGGGAGAGAGGGTACATTAAACTACGAGTACTTGTACTCTTACATACTACACTGTGAGGTCTTGTTATACCCACTCTTGTTATACCCACTCGGAAGTCTTGTTATACCCACTCGGAGGTCTTGTTATACCCACTCGGAGGTCTTGTTATACCCACTCGGAGGTCTTGTTATACCCACTCGGAGGTCTTGTTATACCCACTTGGAGGTCTTGTTTTCCGGGCTCTCTTCTCCTCGCCGCAGAGAGGAGTGCAGGTCGAAGGCAGCAGCGAAGCCGAGCGGTCTGTCCGAGCTGTAGGCTCTAGATCCGGGGAGAGAAGCTCTGGATCCGGGGAGAGAGGACCAGAGGACCCCGGATGACGGGACTGAGCTCCGGGAGACAACCTTCCACAGCGCCGCCATGTTGTCTTCACTGAGGGGAAACAGCACGGGAACTTCTTCCGGTAGAGAAGAGACGTTGGCGCCTCCTGGCTGCTCTTCCGGTACTGCAGAGGAGATTCAGATTAATTTAACTCAAATATCGGGGCTTCAGAACCAGAACTAGAACGGTTTTCCTTTGTCTGTCCCGCCCGGGACCTTTAAGGTATTACAGCAGCAGAGCGTAGATAAGTGAAGAGAATATACCAACGGCTACTGGCTGAGCTCAGAAGAAGCTGCGCATGCGCCCTGAGCTCTTCCTACAGGGCTAAAGCAAGCGGCTAACAGTGAAGCTAACAGCGAAGCTAACATGGAGGTGATCGTCAGCTCCCCGAGATTCAGCTTTTCTTCCTGGGTGTTTCCTGACGGGTCTCCGGTCAGAGAGGTGCTGACCCGGTTCTTACAACAACAGGTGAGTTAACTACAAGAGGAGAAACAGAAACAGACATAAACGGGGAGAAATGGGTTAGCTAACGGTAGCTCAGGAGCTAACGGTAGCTCAGAGCTAACGGTAGCTAACAAACAAACAGAAACAGGACGATGAAGGGGAACTCTCACGTTGAGATAAAGATAATTATATATATATATATATATAAGGATATTAAGGATGATCGGATGGCGTTAACTCGGATGAGATGTTTGTGTTAAAGAGGCAGCTAACTGCTTCAGTAGCTTTAAATCTAAAGATGCTCCTGTGTTGAAGAGTTTATTTACAACACACATATTTATGATCTATTATAATATCAGAGGATTCAGATTCTTTACTTCAGTAAAGTACTAAACCTCCTGTAGAAATACTCAGTTTCAGGTCAAAGTACTGCATGGAGAGTTGCATTTAAGTTAAAGTATATAAGATTAAGATTCAACTTTATTATATAAAGTATATTAGGAACCATTTGTAAAGGTGTTAGGATAAAGAAACTCTGTCTGAGTTTGTAAAGACACTAGTAAATACATCTGTCAAATAAATGTAGTAAAAAGTACAATATTTGCTTGCTAAATGTAGGGGAGTAGAAGTATAAAGGTATAAAATGGAGATACTTGCAGTACAAGTACCTCCAATGTGTACTTTAGTTCAGTACTTGAGTAGATGTATGTACTCACCTCTGTGTACGGTAGGGATGGGAATTTGAAAGCAAATGTATTTCGAATATTCGACCCCCAAAAAAAACGGTTAACCGATTAACCGAAATGTAGATATCTTATAAAAAAATTTAAAAAATGTGGCAAAGAATTTCAAAAATTTCAACAAAAAAAGATTTAATTTTGATGAAAATAAATAAATACATGTTGAAATAAGTAGAAACCAAGTCGAATTTGTCAAATGTATTGAACTGGTGATCACAGTTTGAACAGTTGACAGCTATAGGCCTACAGCTTTCATGCTTAAAACATAACTTGGTTTTTAAATGAAAGAGGGATCATCCACGAACAACATAACGGGTTAGGGTAACGTACCCTATCACAACAGAGATCAATAACCTCTAACAGGCCTATCACAGAATGCAGCTATTCAATACTCATTCTTCTTTAAGGATATGAGCATGTCTACTCAGGGGAGAGGGCGGTGCTGAGACGATTCACTATCAGCCAGCTGTAGAGAAGACCCTCTCAGCTGGAATGTGGGCATAAGATGAGGTTTGAGTCTGCGTGATCTGCGTGTAGGGAGGGCAGCAGCCACATCATTAGCTACAACTAGCTAGATCTGATGGATTGGGCATAAGATGAGGTTTGAGTCTGCGTGACCTGCGTGTAGGGAGGGGCAGCAGCCACATCATTAGCTACAACTAGCTAGATCTGATGGATCTGGGCATAAGATGAGGTTTGAGTCTGCGTGACCTGCGTGTAGGGAGGGGCAGCAGCCACATCATTAGCTACAACTAGCTAGATCTGATGGATCTGGACATAAGATGAGGCTTGAGTCTGCGTGACCTGCGTGTAGGGAGGGGCAGCAGCCCATCATTAGCTACAACTAGCTAGATCTGATGGATCTGGGCATAAGATGAGGTTTGAGTCTGCGTGACCTGCGTGTAGGGAGGGGCAGCAGCCACATCATTAGCTAGAACTAGCTAGATCTGATGGATCTGGGCATAAGATGAGGTTTGAGTCTGCGTGACCTGCGTGTAGGGAGGGCAGCAGCCACATCATTAGCTAGAAACTAGCTAGATCTGATGGATCTGGGCATAAGATGAGGTTTGAGTCTGCGTGACCTGCGTGAGGGAGGGGCAGCAGCCATATCATTAGCTACAACTAGCTAGATCTGATGGATCTGGGCATAAGATGAGGTTTGAGTCTGCGTGATCTGCGTGTAGGGAGGGGCAGCAGCCACATCATTAGCTACAACTAGCTAGATCTGATGCATTTGGGCATAAGATGAGGTTTGAGTCTGCGTGACCTGCGTGTAGGGAGGGCAGCAGCCACATCATTAGCTAGAACTAGCTAGATCTGATGGATTTGGGCATAAGATGAGGTTTGAGTCTGAGTGACCTGCGTGTAGGGAGGGGCAGCAGCCACATATCTAGAACTAGCTAGATCTGATGGATTTGGGCATAAGATGGGTTTGAGTCTGCGTGACCTGCGTGTAGGGAGGGGCAGCAGCCATATCATTAGCTTCAACTAGCTAGATCTGATGGATCTGGGCATAAGATGAGGTTTGAGTCTGCGTGACCTGCGTGTAGGGAGGGGCAGCAGCCACATCATTAGCTACAACTAGCTAGATCTGATGGATTTGGGCATAAGATGAGGTTTGAGTCTGCGTGACCTGCGTGTAGGGAGGGGCAGCAGCCATATCATTAGCTACAACTAGCTAGATCTGATGGATCTGGGCATAAGATGAGGTTTGAGTCTGCGTGACCTGCGTGTAGGGAGGGGCAGCAGCCACATCATTAGCTACAACTAGCTAGATCTGATGGATTTGGGCATAAGATGAGGTTTGAGTCTGAGTGACCTGCGTGTAGGGAGGGGCAGCAGCCACATCATTAGCTACAACTAGCTAGATCTGATGGATTTGGGCATAAGATGAGGTTTGAGTCTGCGTGACCTGCGTGTAGGGGGGCAGCAGCCACATCATTAGCTAGAACTAGCTAGATCTGATGGATTTGGGCATAAGATGAGGTTTGAGTCTGAGTGACCTGCGTGTAGGGAGGGCAGCAGCCACATCATTAGCTACAACTAGCTAGATCTGATGGATTTGGGCATAAGATGAGGTTTGAGTCTGCGTGACCTGCGTGTAGGGAGGGGCAGCAGCCACATCATTAGCTAGAACTAGCTAGATCTGATGGATTTGGGCATAAGATGGGGTTTGAGTCTGCGTGACCTGCGTGTAGGGAGGGGCAGCAGCCATATCATTAGCTACAACTAGCTAGATCTGATGGATCTGGGCATAAGATGAGGTTTGAGTCTGCGTGACCTGCGTGTAGGGAGGGGCAGCAGCCACATCATTAGCTAGAACTAGCTAGATCTGATGGATCTGGGCATAAGATGAGGTTTGAGTCTGCGTGACCTGCGTGTAGGGAGGGGCAGCAGCCACATCATTAGCTACAACTAGCTAGATCTGATGGATCTGGACATAAGATGAGGTTTGAGTCTGCGTGATCTGCGTGTAGGGAGGGGCAGCAGCCACATCATTAGCTACAACTAGCTAGATCTGATGGATCTGGACATAAGATGAGGTTTGAGTCTGCGTGACCTGCGTGTAGGGAGGGGCAGCAGCCACATCATTAGCTACAACTAGCTAGATCTGATGGATCTGGACATAAGATGAGGTTTGAGTCTGCGTGACCTGCGTGTAGGAGGGGCAGCAGCCACATCATTAGCTACTAGCTAGATCTGATGGATTGGGCATAAGATGAGGTTTGAGTCTGCGTGACCTGCGTGTAGGGAGGGCAGCAGCCACATCATTAGCTACAACTAGCTAGATCTGATGGATTTGGGCATAAGATGAGGTTTGAGTCTGCGTGACCTGCGTGTAGGGAGGGGCAGCAGCCATATCATTAGCTACAACTAGCTAGATCTGATGGATCTGGGCATAAGATGAGGTTTGAGTCTGCGTGATCTGCGTGTAGGGAGGGGCAGCAGCCACATCATCAGCTACAACTAGCTAGATCTGATGGATCTGGACATAAGATGAGGTTTGAGTCTGTGTGACCTGCGTGTAGGGAGGGGCAGCAGCCACATCATTAGCTACAACTAGCTAGATCTGATGGATCTGGATAAGATGAGGTTTGAGTCTGCGTGATCTGCGTGTAGGAGGGGCAGCAGCCACATCATCAGCTACAACTAGCTAGATCTGATGGATCTGGACATAAGATGAGGTTTGAGTCTGCGTGACCTGCGTGTAGGGAGGGGCAGCAGCCACATCATTAGCTACAACTAGCTAGATCTGATGGATCTGGCATAAGATGAGGTTTGAGTCTGCGTGACCTGCGTGTAGGGAGGGGCAGCAGCCACATCATTAGCTAGAACTAGCTAGATCTGATGGATCTGGACATAAGATGAGGTTTGAGTCTGCGTGACCTGCGTGTAGGGAGGGGCAGCAGCCACATCATTAGCTAGAACTAGCTAGATCTGATGGATCTGGGCATAAGATGAGGTTTGAGTCTGCGTGACCTGCGTGTAGGGAGGGGCAGCAGCCACATCATTAGCTAGAACTAGCTAGATCTGATGGATCTGGGCATAAGATGAGGTTTGAGTCTGCGTGACCTGCGTGTAGGAGGGGCAGCAGCCACATCATTAGCTACAACTAGCTAGATCTGATGGATCTGGACATAAGATGAGGTTTGAGTCTGCGTGATCTGCGTGTAGGGAGGGGCAGCCACATCATTAGCTACAACTAGCTAGATCTGATGGATCTGGACATAAGATGAGGTTTGAGTCTGCGTGACCTGCGTGTAGGGAGGGGCAGCAGCCACATCATTAGCTACAACTAGCTAGATCTGATGGATCTGGACATAAGATGAGGTTTGAGTCTGCGTGACCTGCGTGTAGGGAGGGGCAGCAGCCACATCATTAGCTAGAACTAGCTAGATCTGATGGATCTGGAAATAAGATGAGGTTTGAGTCTGCGTGATCTGCGTGTAGGGAGGGGCAGCAGCCACATCATTAGCTACAACTAGCTAGATCTGATGGATCTGGAAATAAGATGAGGTTTGAGTCTGCGTGATCTGCGTGTAGGGAGGGGCAGCAGCCACATCATTAGCTACAACTAGCTAGATCTGATGGATCTGGACATAAGATGAGGTTTGAGTCTGCGTGACCTGCGTGTAGGGAGGGGCAGCAGCCACATCATTAGCTAGAACTAGCTAGATCTGATGGATCTGGACATAAACGCGAGTGAAGTATAACCGGACGCGAGAGAGATCAGCAGCTGCAGCTCTGCCCGCTGTGAGGGACCGGTGAGCGGAGCAAAACACACCATTAGACCTAACACATTTAGCTATGGCGCTGTCGTATACATTGAATTATTCCATTTGATAATATGTAATCAACTTAGAAACCCCTCCCAAAAAAAAAAAAAAAATGCAATAAAAATATTCATAACTCATATTCTCATATTCTCATACCTGAATAATTTCGAATATTCGATTAATCGTTCCCATCCCTAGTGTACAGCTGACTGAACTTTGATCTGAAATAATAGAAATAAAGATTTAATGAAACTAAAATCCTCACATTCACAGCCGTTATATTCTAACTGATAATCAAAACTGTGAAATAAATATATTTAACTGTAAGGGAGGACAGTATTACTGCAGTGACTATATCTAATGATCTTAAAAACACATGTAGTTCATCATGGCTTCACCATGGCTTCACCATGGCTTCACCACCTTGGCTTCACCGCGGCTTCATCGCGGCTTCATTGTGGCTTCACGTGCTTCATCCGCGGCTTCATCACGCATCGGCTTCATCGCGCTTCATGGCTTCATCGCGGCTTCATCACAGCTTCATCATCGCGGCTTCATCATAGCATTCATCACGGCTTCATCACAGCAGCTTCATAGCGGCTTCATCCGGCTTCATCATAGCTTCATCAGGCTTCATCACGGCTTCATCACAGCTTCATAGCGGCTTCATCACGGCTTCATCACAGCTTCATCGCGGCTTCATCATAGCTTCATCATGGCTTCATCACGGCTTCATCACAGCTTCATAGCGGCTTCATCACGGCTTCATCACGGCTTCATCATAGCTTCATCATGGCTTCATCACGGCTTCATCACAGCTTCATAGCGGCTTCATCGCGGCTTCATCATAGCTTCATCATGGCTTCATCGCGGCTTCATCGCAGCTTCATAGCGGCTTCATCACGGCTTCATCACGGCTTCATCGCGGCTTCATCATAGCTTCATCATGGCTTCATCACGGCTTCATCACAGCTTCATAGCGGCTTCATCACGGCTTCATCACGGCTTCATCATAGCTTCATCACGGCTTCATCACAGCTTCATAGCGGCTTCATCACGGCTTCATCACGGCTTCATCATAGCTTCATAGCGGCTTCATCGCGGCTTCATCACGGCTTCATCATGGCTTCATCATGGCTTCATCGCGGCTTCATCATGGCTTCATCGCGGCTTCATCGCGGCTTCATCACAGCTTCATCACGGCTTCATCATAGCTTCATAGCGGCTTCATCACGGCTTCATCGCGGCTTCATCACGGCTTCATCACGGCTTCATCATGGCTTCATCGCGGCTTCATCGTGGCTTCATCATGGCTTCATCGCGGCTTCATCATAGCTTCATCGCGGCTTCATCATGGCTTCATCATAGCTTCATCGCGGCTTCATCATAGCTTCATCGCGGCTTCATCATGGCTTCATCATAGCTTCATCGCGGCTTCATCATAGCTTCATCATGGCTTCATCATAGCTTCATCATGGCTTCATCATGGCTTCATCGCGGCTTCATCAATGCTTCATCACAGCTTCATAGCGGCTTAACATGTTGTAAAATATTTAAACAGTTTTACACCTTGAGTTCTTTCATTGGGTGTTATGGACAAAACAGCAAATCATTAACATCACATTTTCTCTGTGTGTGTGTGTGTGTGTAGGGACTTTCTTCCTCTGCAGATTTCTACGTGCACAGTAATGGACGCCTGTCTGAGCTGGAGGACCCCCTGCAGGCGGGGGCCGTCTATCACCTGGAGCCCCGTCTCTGTGGGGGCAAAGGAGGTGAGGTCCAGGAAATAGACAGAACCAAAGTTTATCAGATCCACATATTAAACATGACGTTACAACACTTCTTCTGTGGTGTTAATCTGTGTGTCTCTTATTCTGTGGTGTTAATCTGCGTGTCTCTTCTTCTGTGGTGTTAATCTGCGTGTCTCTTCTTCTGTGGTGTTTCAGGGTTCGGCTCGATGCTGCGAGCTCTCGGCGCTCAGATCGAGAAGACGACGAACCGCGAGGCGTGCAGAGACCTGAGCGGACGCCGCCTCCGAGACGTGAACCACGAGAAGGAGTAAGCGCTCTTCCTCTGTGGTGTTTACCTCCCTGTATTTCTTCCTCTGTGGTGTTTACCTCCCTGTATCTCTTGCTCTGTGGTGTTTACCTCCCTGTAACTCTTCCTCTGTGGTGTTTACTCCCTGTATCTCTTCCTCTGTGGTGTTTACCTCCCTGTATCTCTTCTTCTGTGGTGTTTACCTCCCTGTATCTCTTCCTCTGTGGTGTTTACCTCCCTGTAACTCTTCCTCTGTGGTGTTTACCTCCCTGTATCTCTTCTTCTGTGGTGTTTACCTCCCTGTATCTCTTCCTCTGTGGTGTTTACCTCCCTGTATCTCTTCCTCTGTGGTGTTTACCTCCGTGTAACTCTTCCTCTGTGGTGTTTACCTCCCTGTAACTCTTCCTCTGTGGTGTTTACCTCCCTGTATCTCTTCCTCTGTGGTGTTTACCTCCCTGTATCTCTTCTTCTGTGGTGTTTACCTCCGTGTAACTCTTCCTCTGTGGTGTTTACCTCCCTGTAACTCTTCCTCTGTGGTGTTTACCTCCCTGTAACTCTTCTTCTGTGGTGCAGGATGGCAGAGTGGCTGAAGAAGCAGACGGAGCGCGAGGCTGAGAAGGAGCAGAAGCGTCTGGATCGTCTCCAGAGGAAACTAGCCGAGCCCAGACACCAGTTCACCGACCCGGACTATCAGAAGCAGAGCCACGAGCTGCAGGAGAGGCTGGAGGACTCCGTCATGAAGGGTGAGGGCACTTCCTGTCTGGAGGGCAAGGCTTTCTGGAGGGTTTTTGGTTGTTAAGATCAAAGTCAACTTAATTGTCAATCTTTCAGTTTGTGTGTACAGAGAGATCGATATACCGTTTCCCACAATCCAGAGAAACATTTATACAGTATGCACACATTAAGACATAAATAAAAGCTCAACAATCAATAAATACAAAATAACAGTCACTTCAGTATCTCAGGGAAATGAACATTAGTGATAAGTCTGTCCGCAGCAGCGAGAAAGATGAGATCAGAAGTACTTTATTCTGGGACACAAATCTATTTTGTCTGGGACTATACCGGGACAGTGAAAAAAAAATTAAAAGTAAACTTCAAAATGGGTGTTATTTGCAAAGTCATTAAATATGAGTATCTTTTTCGGTTTTAATAATTTAAAAAAACGTTCGTGTGAACGTCAAAACTATAGAAGGTTTACGTTCTCGCGGCACCTCACGATAGGGCTGTCAAATCATAGAATGCATTCTACGTCATCCACTCTGCTGCTGACTGCTGCTAGACTCGCGCCAATGCAACGGTCACGACAGTTAAAAGAAGAAGAAAGAAATGCTGAGGTGGTTGAATAAACAGCCCCCTGATGCAAGCCCCAATTCTGCCGACTCCCGAAACTTTAAGGGAATTCTTGAAGCATGTGAGGACTTCAGATCAATTCAAGAAGCGAAACGGGAGTGGATTGACCTAAAGGTACTAGTGCATCGACACTTCAGGCATCTTCAGTCTCAGGTGTTATGGCAGAGACTTTTGCAAGGTGCCATAGGGAGGCCTGAACAGTTTCCCCACATGCAGATGGATCGTAGAGATACTGCTTGTGTTCCCGATGTCAACATCATGCTGTGAGAGAGGCTTCTCCTGCATGAAAAGGATCAAGTCTGACTGGAGAGGATCCCTCTCTAACCAAATGCTGAATTCCCTCCTCCGTATATCTCTGCATGGCCCTGAGGTTGAGGACTATAATGCAGAGCACGCAGTTGAGAAGTGGTGGCAAAGTGGCCAGAGAACACGACGACCCATGTTTAGCGACTAAATAAATGTAAATAGTAAATGTGAAGGGGGAGATCTGGTGGGGGGGGGGGGGTGAATGAGTGAGAGCAAGATGATTGACATTCATGAATGAAGATAAAAGATCAATTTATATTCCTATAGTACTACTGACTTGTGAGGATAACTTGTAATTAGAACTGAAAACAGATACATTTATTATGGAACTTCTGTTTTTTTATTATCATTCATACCACTTTTATTGCCAGATAGAGGGTTCTGATCATAAAACACAGACCATACATCCATACCATATTGAATTGAAAAATACAAATCAGAATTCTTCAATGTTGACATGACAATGATAAATGAGTCTGGATATTGAGAAATAGAAACAACTCTCTTCCCTTCTGCTCTAGGAGAGAGTGGACCAGAGTCTATGGTGTGATGATTAAGAGACAAAAAAGTATCAAATTATATGTATTCTGCATAATTGGGGGGGCGACGATACAAATTTAAATTTGGGACACTGCTGGTTATATCCGGGACAATACAAAGTAGAATTCGGGACAGTTGTGGGACACTGAGGAAGCCCTGACTTTATTGATCCCAATGTGGGAAATGTTTGCGTTGCAGCAGCATCAAAAGACAAGGTATTGAACAATAGAGAAATTAAAAGACTAGAAATAAACAATCCAAAATGTGAACATCTCAAATAGAAATAATTCAGGCGTTGATAGCAGCAGCAGGTCAGAGTTAAAAACAGGATTCACACGAGGTAAAGATAAAATAGAATACAGATTTAAATAATAATACAACAAAAGTGATAAAGTGACAAGGCGATAAAGTGACTGTTGAAACAAGATATCACAGTAAAAAGATAGGCATGAAATGTGAGCGGTGTTTCTTCCCTGCTTGCGCTCCAGGTCTGCAGGCGTCCTCCAGCACGCAGGTGAGGGCGGACGAGGGGTCGGCAGCGAAGAGGCCGAGCGGCGAGGAGAGCGAGCAGCGCTGAGGAAGAGGCAGAAGAAGGCAGCGTTCTGGTGAGGGTCCTGGTTCTATTTCATCCTTCAGCCAGAGGCGGTGCTTAGCACTGGATATCTTCTGTCTTGCGAATGCGCAGGTCGAATATTTATATCAACAAAGTCACGTGTGACCTCGTATGACCCCGGAAGGCATAAGTTCCGGTGCTGTCAACAAGTTCAGTCCTATTTTCTTCTCGCTGCACAGGTTACTACTTTTATGAGTAGAATCCAAGCTAGCTTATTGAAAAATTGATTCTAGCTCATCGCTACCTGTAGCCTTGTGATCGTCTCGCTCGGAGCTGCGGGCTAGAACGCTCGCCCTCCAAAGGCTGCGACGAGCTGTCGCCCTCCCAAGGGAGGGGACCGCGGTGTTCACCGCTCGGACTCCCAGGAGCTCCGGACCGGTAAAGAGCGGACGCTCCTGCACGTCAGTCGGTGAGATCGCTGCCATTTATTTGTGATTGTGCCATCTATTCACAAGCTAATAGATAATTGTGTCCAAGTTAGCCGAGTGCTCTCGCTCAAGCTAACTTGTTACTGCACTAGTGAAGAGAGCGTCTTCGCTCCCCTCTCACGGCACACAATTGGTTCCTGTTCCATCCTCCAGTTAGCAGAGTGCTCTCGCTCAAAGCTAACTCGTTACTGCGCTAGTGAAGAGAGCGTCTTCGCTCCCCTCTCACGGCACACAGTTGGTTTTTAATCCACCCATGGCCACGATGTGGTCTCGATGGCAGCTTCAGCCACTCATTTTAATGAGTATGACAAGGAGGGCCCATCCCATGCTTCTGGGCCTGGCTCCTGTACCTCAGCTCATGGATCCTCGGAGGGGGCAGATGACGGCTCCATGGGTGCCTTCTCTCTCATGTCGCGCGGCTAGGCCTCAAGGTGAACATGGAGAAGAGTTGTCTGAACCCCTCTCAGAGCCTAACCTTCATTGGTGTGGCTCTGGACACAGTCACTATGCAGGCCTGTCCATCCTCCAGCTTCTCGGACAACACTACAACGGTGTAGCACATAAACCACCAGGGGGCACCAAATCTGCACGCTTGCTAGAGGTGTCCCAGGCTCTCCTGACCTGGGCAGCTCCTTGCCTGGCCAGGCTACGGTCAATGTATCTGCCCGGAGAGCAGAACCAAGTCGCCGACTTCCTCTCCCGTCACAAGCCTCCGCCGGGGGAGTGGCGGCTTCATCCAGAGGTGGTGACAGGCATCTGGGTCTCTTCGGCAGGGCAGAGGTAGATCTCTTTGCCTCGAAGATGTCGACCCACTGCCCCCTATGGTTCTCCTTGACGGAGAAGACCAGCCCTTTGGGTCAGGACGCCCTGGCTCATTCATGGCCAGGGTTCTTCTCTATGCCTATCCACCCCTTCCTCTGATCCTACCAACACTCCTCAGAGTGCTTCATCAGGGCCACAGGCTTCTTCTGGTGGCCCCCTTCTGGCCAGCCAGGACTTGGTTCTCCCTGCTGCACAGACTCTGTTGCGGGACGCCTTGGCGTCTCCCCAACAGGAAGGACCTCTTGTCTCAGCTGGAGGCTCGGATGTGGCACCCCGACCCCTGCCGCCTCCAGCTGTGGGATCTGGCCACTGGAGGGCCCGACCCGCTGCTGAGCGACAGCATAGAGCCTGTCAGGAGGACTATTCTCAATGCTAGGGCACCATCTACTCGTAGGCAGTACGAAAACAGGTGGAAACTGTTTTCTGACTGGTGCCAAGGGCGAAATGAGGACCCAGTACATTGCGCGGTGCCTACTACCCTTGAGTTCCTGCAGTCCCTCCTGGACGACGGCCGGTGTCCCGCTACCGTCAGGGTGTATGTGGCTGCTATATCAGCTCAACACGCAAGGGTTGACAACAACACAGTGGGGAGCAACAGGCTGGTATCCCTCTTCTTTAGGGGAGCTCTGAGGCTTCGCCCCCCGAAACATCCCAAGGGCTCCTACATGGGACCTGCCCTTGGTGCTGGATGCCCTATGCTCGCCTCCCTTTGAACTAGGGCTGCTCAATTAATCGTATTTTAATCGCGATTACGATTATGGCTTGCAACGATTACGAAAACAACGTAATCTAAATAAAACGATTATTTTTTTATTATTATTATTAATTTTTTTTTTAATTTCCAGTTGAATTATACTTAAAGTTCAGGGTAATCAACTGTTACAAATATACTGTTCACAGTTTTTTTCTCCAATAAATGGATGTTTTCAAAGTAAATGGATGATCGTTTTTAATAATCGAGATTATGATTTTTACCATAATCGAGCAGCCCTAGCTCAACATTTATTTCCTGTTCCTTCTGGCCCGTGACGGTGGGCCAGCCTTTAATGTTTCACTGAGTGGAATATGTTGAATATGTTTTACCAAAATGTTGGCTGTATGTTAAGGAGTTTCCCGGTTGTGACAGTGCACTGCAACATGTTTGTTGATCTTTTATTGGTATTTATTATTTTGATATCATTTATTAAATGTAGATATGAATGTATAATTTATTTATTTTGTATTGGTTTTTCAGTTGATTACCCTGAACGTATAATTCAACAGTTAAAAAGTTCAAATTATTATTTGTATTGTTTTAAAGTTCAATAAATGGATGTTTTCAAAGAATAATCGCATTTACAATTATTGACCCAAATAATCGAGATTATGATTTTTGCCATAATCGAGCAGCCCTACTTTGAACCCTTGTTACAGGCAGAACTGAGGTGGCTCTCAGCTAAGACTGCTTTCCTTCTTGCCTTCACCTCAGCAAAGCGTGTGAGCGAGCTTCAGGCCTTGTCCGTGAACAGCTCGTGTCTGAGGTGGAACTCAGATGGCTCAGGTGTCACCTTATGGCCGAACACAGCCTTCCTCCCTAAGGTGCTGGCACGCTCTCATCTCAATCGGCCTATCCAGCTGGCACGGTTTGACCCCCCATCAGGAGAGGGGGAAGACAGGTCAAGACTCCTATGCCCGGTGCGGGCCCTTAGAGCTTATGTCCAGACTACCGCAGGCATACGTCAGTCTGAACAGCTCTCTGTGTTACGGTGGTCCTAGAAGGGGCTGTGCGCTCTCAAAACAGCGCTTGTCCCACTGGATCGTGGACGTCATTGCCCAGGCATACAGGGCGAATGACGTCCCTTGCCACCCAGAGTAAAGTGCCACTCTACCAGGAGTGTCTTCACGTCATGGGCGACCTTGAGAGGTGTGCCCCTGGAGGACATATGTGCCGCGGCCACATGGGCATCCCCGAGCACATTCGCCAGATACTACAGGGTGAATGTTGCCGCCCCTCACCCGCTGGGTGTGGTCCTCCTGCAGAGTCCACCTAGGCCATCCCTATAGGGTAAGTATTCAGACTTCCTCCTGACTCTGTTGGTATAAGTCATCCAGTGCTAGGCACCGCCTCTGGCTGTCAGTAAGGATGAAATAGAACGATAGTTACGTATGAAACTACGGTTCTATGAATCCTGGATGACTGCCAGAGTTCTTGGTCACTCGGAATCTCGTGTTCCCGCGAGAAGATTTCATAGGAACTCGTTGACAACACCGGAACTTATGCCTTCCGGGGTCATACGAGGTCACACGTGACTTTGTTGATATAAATATTCGACCTGCGCATGCGCGAGACAGAAGATATCCAGTGCTAAGCACCAACTCTGGCGGTCATCCAGGATTCATAGAACCGTAGTTACATACGTAACTATCATTTTATTCATTTAGATCTACAGTCAAATAGAGCTTTAAAGAGGACGTCATTGATGTTTTAGTAAAGTTTACTTTACACATCATGACTTAAATCCATATTGTACTACATGTGTTATATAAAGTCTACAGGCAGATGTTTGAAATGTCTCGTATTCACAGGACGGGTCTCGACGAGATGATGAGCTCTGAGGAGGATGAAGATGATGATGATGAAGAGTCTCCGTCCTCCAGCTGTGGAGCCTCTGCAGTGATGATGAAACAGAGGAGACGGGTGGAGCTGAGCAGCAGGTAGGCCTCTCATTATCAGATGTTGTGTGTTAGCTTGATCTTATGGGGACCAGACCACTCCTGCCCAGCAGCAGGTAGGCCTCTCATTATCATCATGTGTTCAATGAGGTCCTGTAAGACTTCGCTTTTGGAGAAACTTTTATCAGCAATATAAAATAAATATTAGAGAGAGAATCCTGAATAACTGAATCTTCGTTTCTTTCAGCTCCTCCGACTGCAGCTCGTCCTCCACTGATCAAACCAGCAGAAAGCAGGGAACCAGCAGAGAGCCTCAGGGAACCAGCAGAGAGCCTCAGGGAACCAGCAGAGAGCCTCAGGGAACCAGCAGAGAGCCTCAGGGAACCAGCAGAGAGCCTCAATCTGAGGGAACCAGCAGAGAGCCTCAGTCTGAGGGAACCAGCAGAGAGCCTCAGTCTGAGGGAACCAGCAGAGAGCTTCAATCTGAGGGAACCAGCAGAGAGCTTCAATCTGAGGGAACCAGCAGAGAGCCTCAGTCTGAGGGAACCAGCAGAGAGCCTCAGTCTGAGGGAACCAGCAGAGAGCTTCAATCTGAGGGAACCAGCAGAGAGCCTCAGGGAACCAGCAGAGAGCCTCAGGAAACCAGCAGAGAGCCTCAGGGAACCAATAGAGAGAATAAGGGAACCAGCAGAGAGCTTCAATCTGAGGGAACCAGCAGAGAGCCTCAGGGAACCAGCAGAGAGCCTCAGGGAACCAGCAGAGAGCCTCAGGGAACCAATAGAGAGAATAAGGGAACCAGCAGAGAGCTTCAATCTGAGGGAACCAGCAGAGAGCTTCAATCTGAGGGAACCAGCAGAGAGCTTCAATCTGAGGGAACCAGCAGAGAGCTTCAATCTGAGGGAACCAGCAGAGAGCCTCAGTCTGAGGGAACCAGCAGAGAGCCTCAGTCTGAGGGAACCAGCAGAGAGCCTCAGTCTGAGGGAACCAGCAGAGAAAACAAGGGAACCAGCAGAGAGCCTCAGTCTGAGGGAACCAGCAGAGAGCCTCAGTCTGAGGGAACCAGCAGAGAGAACAAGGGAACCAGCAGAGAGCCTCAGTCTGAGGGAACCAGCAGAGAGCCTCCTGCAGAGTCTCAGCAGGTCAGCATCTCTCTCTCTCTCTCTCTCTCTCCTGTCGTTTGTTGGAGCTTCTTCTCTTGAAGACAGTATAAGATAGTTTTGGATGGCAAACATTACTTTATTAATTAATGTTTAAATACAGACGGGAATAAGTATATCACTGTTTTCCTCCAGTTTGAGCAGTGGTGTTTTTATATGTACAAAAGTGGTGGGGCACGAACAACTTAAATGTGTATAAGCTTCTGGTGGTGTGCCAGCTCAGTGCCCCAATGGTGATTCTTTTTTTGCCGCACACATTGAATAGAAAAAGACTCTGAGCATGCGCAGTGTAGTTTCTACAGAACCCATTCACTTAGACAGTGAGAGGAGGGGCTGGATCGGGGCTCGCCCCACGTCGCTCAACACGGCTCAATAGACACACTGCAGACACTAATTAGAAGAACAGACTAAAACAGCAATGTACAGACGAATCAGATGATTAAACATGATCTTAAAATATATTTTAAGATGTATTTATTTTGCATTATTATTTGAATTACTTTCTGCTGACACTAGGTGGGGCTGTATGCAAGGCCGCCTTAATGCACGGGCTGACCTGGGCTGAAGCCCAGGGGCCTACGGAGATCGGGGGCCTATCATGAGCCAATACAAAAATGCATTGTTTTGTAATTGGTCAAATGTTCTGTCATCATTTGATCTGAATGTATGTGGCTGGCGATTGATACAAATTATAAGACACCCCCGTTGGCACCACTTAACAGCCAATCAGAATGAGAATATGTTTCACATGTGACTTATTCAAAATGCGAGTGATTGAGTGACCGATGAAGGTTGTTTAGGGTGAAAATGTCGGAGAAGAAAAGTGTGAGAGTGGCGCTCGGAAAAGAAAATTGTTGAGGGAAAGGGAGTTTCGAGACAAGCAACTATTACAAAAAATGCCGAAGCTTACAGGTTATTTTAAACCTGTAAACCAGGATGAGGAAGAAGGACAGATGAGTTCTGTACCGAGCGGCAGCGGTGCCGGCCGCGGCGCCTCGGAGCCGTAGGCATATGGTTCTGATAGCGATGGAGTAGCGGGAGAGGAAAAACAGACAGGAGGACTTTTGTTTTGCCAATGTTGAACTTGGTCGGCTCCCAGACCGTAGTCGAGGAAACGGGGATGACTCTCTGTTGTCTCCCAGGGCAGAAGCAACAAGCTTCAGGTTCAATAACCCACTTTACTGAAATGACTGGAGAGAGGCGAGCTCTTCTTGGGAGGCCGTTGCATTTATTTAGTTCTTCTGTTATACACGATTCTTGACGGACCTATATCTTCTGCTGCCTCGTTTCACTTCCAGAAACATACACACGCTCGCTCACTCTCGCTCTACCATTCCAACACACACGCGCCACACCCCTCTCTCTCTCTCTTAAAGGGATAGCGATCTCACTGCACGACACTTATCATAACACTACGCCCACTCTGGATGGCAATTGCACACAATTAGAATCCAGCCCCTTAAATGACATGACCCTTGCCTAAAATGCATACCGATAAACACCCACATTTGCATTCAAACCATTTACAAGTGGGCGATAGAAAAAGGGTACAACATTTCAGTGCAGATATGCAGTTATATAGCAGTCTTTGTGTGCACTTCTCACTGTGGAGCATAAGGAAACCCTGAACAAGGCATTAATAGCTGAGCTCTAAAATAGCAGTCAGAAGGCATTCAAAACTTAAATTCTCCATTAAAATGACAAATTTAAATGGAAATATCAAAGACAGAAATATAACTTTAGTCCCATATCAACCTGTGTGTGTGTGTGTGTGTGTGTGTGTGTGTGTGTGTGTGTGTGTGTGTGTGTGTGTGGTGTGTGTGTGTGTGTGTGTGTGTGTGTGTGTGTGTGTGTGTGTGTGTGTGTGTGTGTGTGTGTGTGTGTGTGTGTGTGTGTGTGTGTGTGTGTGTGTGTGTGTGTGTGTGTGTGTGTGTGACTCTCTTACTTGGCGTAGGCTTTCTCCAGGTGTGTGTGTGTGTGTGTGTGTGTGTGTGTGTGTGTGTGACTCTCTTACTTGGCGTAGGCTTTCTCCAGGTGTGTGTGTGTGTGTGTGTGTGTTGTGTGTTGTGTGTGTGTGTGTGTGTGTGTGTGTGTGTGTGTGTGTGTGTGTGGTGTGTGTGTGTGTGTGTGTGTGTGTGTGTGTGTGTGTGTGTGTGTGTGTGTGTGTGTGTGTGTGTGTGTGTGTGTGTGTGTGTGTGTGTGGTGTGTGTGTGTGTGTGTGTGTGTGTGTGTGTGTGTGTGTGTGTGTGTGTGTGTGTGTGTGTGTGTGTGTGTGTGTGTTTTCTATTCACAGAGCCTGCCGAGGCTATAAATTACTTTGATTTGTTGTTTAAATAAGCCCCAGGGCCTGATGGCAGGTTAAGGCGGGCCTGGCTGTATGTGAAATACATGCTGATGTCCTGCACCATAATCATGCATCAGCCATTAACAAACACACCCTTACACTAAGTAGAAACTAATGTGTGTTCACCTAGCAGTGGTTTAAAGGGTTAAAGCATCTGACCTTGCTCTCCAGGTGGACCTGTCCTCGCTGTCCTGCGTGTCCCAGCTGGAGGCTCTCGGTCTGGCCCGTCTGAAGCAGGAACTGATGTCCCGTGGTCTGAAGTGCGGGGGAACTCTTAGTGAACGCGCAGCGCGACTCTTCTCCGTCAGAGCGCTGAAACCCGAGGACGTCCCGGCGGCGCTGCTCGCCAAGAACAGGAAGTGATGTCACTCTGACACGCCTCTATAACAGGAAGTGATGTCACTCTGACACGCCTCTATAACAGGAAGTGATGTCACTGACACGCCTCTATAACAGGAAGTGATGTCACTCGGACACGCCTCTATAACCTGGGAAATGCTTTCAGTCCATCTGACTTTCGATGTCTTGTTATTGAATTTTTATTTTGTCTTTTCTCACATCGTTTGATCTGAAACTTTATGAATAAATCAAGTTGGTTTTTTTTATCAGCAGAAAGTGTTCGTCCAATCAGAAAGCAGGATCTTCTTTTTCTGTTGTTGAATATGTCCTTTTTTAGTTTATTATATTCAGATATGAGTCCTGTTGTTCTGGAAGATGTAAAATTTACATTTCTAATAAAACGTTTCTTTAACTAAAAACGTGTCGTTCATTTTTCAGGATTTATGAACAATGTATGGCATTTCAAACAATTAGCTTAAAGGCGGGGTCGGTAATTCACTTCAGAACACTTAAAGGTGGGGTAGGTAATTCACTTCAGAAACACTTAAAGGTGGGTCGGTAATTCACTTCAGAAACACTTAAATGGGGTCGGTAATTCACTTCAGAAACACTTAAAGGTGGGGTAGGTCATTCACTTCAGAAACACTTAAAGGCGGGGTCGGTAATTCACTTCAGAAACACTTAAAGGTGGGGTACGTAATTCACTTCAGAAACACTTAAAGGTGGGGTCGGTAATTCACTTCAGAAACCCTTAAAGGTGGGGTAGGTAATTCACTTCAGAAACACTTAAAGGTGGGGTAGGTAATTCACTTCAGAAACACTTAAAGGAGGGGTAAGTAATTCACTTCAGAAACACTTAAAGGTGGAGTCGGTAATTCACTTCAGAAACTTAAAGGTGGGGTAGGTAATTCACTTCAGAAACACTTAAAGGTGGGGTCGGTAATTCACTTCAGAAACACTTAAAGGTGGGGTCGGTAATTCACTTCAGAAACACTTAAAGGTGGGGTAGGTAATTCACTTCAGAAACACTTAAAGGTGGGGTCGGTAATTCACTTCAGAAACACTTAAAGGTGGGGTCGGTAATTCACTTCAGAAACACTTAAAGGTGGGGTAGGTCATTCACTTCAGAAACACTTAAAGGCGGGGTCGGTAATTCACTTCAGAAACACTTAAAGGTGGGGTAGGTAATTCACTTCAGAAACACTTAAAGGTGGGGTCGGTAATTCACTTCAGAAACCCTTAAAGGTGGGGTAGGTAATTCACTTCAGAAACACTTAAAGGTGGGGTAGGTAATTCACTTCAGAAACACTTAAAGGAGGGGTAAGTAATTCACTTCAGAAACCCTTAAAGGTGGGGTAAGTAATTCACTTCAGAAACACTTAAAGGTGGGGTATGTAATTCACTTCAGAAACACTTAAAGGTGGGGTAGGTAATTCACTTCAGAAACACTTAAAGGCGGGGTACGTAATTCACTTCAGAAACACTTAAAGGCGGGGTAGGTAATTCACTTCAGAAACACTTAAAGGTCGGGTACGTAATTCACTTCAGAAACACTTAAAGGCGGGGTACGTCATTCACTTCAGAAACACTTAAAGGCGGGGTATGTCATTCACTTCAGAAACACTTAAAGGTGGGGTCGGTAATTCACTTCAGAAACACTTAAAGGTGGGGTCGGTAATTCACTTCAGAAACACTTAAAGGTGGGGTCGGTAATTCACTTCAGAAACCCTTAAAGGTGGGGTAGGTAATTCACTTCAGAAACACTTAAAGGTGGGGTAGGTAATTCACTTCAGAAACACTTAAAGGAGGGGTAAGTAATTCACTTCAGAAACACTTAAAGGTGGAGTCGGTAATTCACTTCAGAAACACTTAAAGGTGGGGTCGGTAATTCACTTCAGAAACACTTAAAGGTGGGGTAGGTCATTCACTTCAGAAACACTTAAAGGCGGGGTAGGTCATTCACTTCAGAAACACTTAAAGGCGGGTAGGTCATTCACTTCAGAAACACTTAAAGGCGGGGTCGGTAACTCACTTCAGAAACACTTAAAGGTGGGGTCGGTAATTCACTTCAGAAACACTTAAAGGCGGGGTATGTAATTCACTTCAGAAACACTTAAAGGTGGGGTAGGTAATTCACTTCAGAAACACTTAAAGGTGGGGTAGGTCATTCACTTCAGAAACACTTAAAGGCGGGGTAGGTCATTCACTTCAGAAACACTTAAAGGCGGGGTAGGTAATTCACTTCAGAAACACTTAAAGGTGGGGTCGGTAATTCACTTCAGAAACACTTAAAGGTGGAGTCGGTAATTCACTTCAGAAACACTTAAAGGTGGGGTAGGTCATTCACTTCAGAAACACTTAAAGGTGGGGTCGGTAATTCACTTCAGAAACACTTAAAGGTGGGGTAGGTAATTCACTTCAGAAACACTTAAAGGTGGGGTAGGTAATTCACTTCAGAAACACTTAAAGGTGGAGTCGGTAATTCACTTCAGAAACACTTAAAGGTGGGGTACGTAATTCACTTCAGAAACACTTAAAGGTGGGGTACGTAATTCACTTCAGAAACACTTAAAGGTGGGGTCGGTAATTCACTTCAGAAACACTTAAAGGTGGGGTAGGTAATTCACTTCAGAAACACTTAAAGGTGGGGTCGGTAATTCACTTCAGAAACACTTAAAGGTGGGGTCGGTAATTCACTTCAGAACACTTAAAGGTGGGGTAGGTCATTCACTTCAGAAACACTTAAAGGCGGGGTCGGTAATTCACTTCAGAAACACTTAAAGGTGGGGTAGGTAATTCAATTCAGAAACACTTAAAGGTGGGGTCGGTAATTCACTTCAGAAACCCTTAAAGGTGGGGTAGGTAATTCACTTCAGAAACACTTAAAGGTGGGGTAGGTAATTCACTTCAGAAACACTTAAAGGAGGGGTAAGTAATTCACTTCAGAAACCCTTAAAGGTGGGGTAAGTAATTCACTTCAGAAACACTTAAAGGTGGGGTATGTAATTCACTTCAGAAACACTTAAAGGTGGGGTAGGTAATTCACTTCAGAAACACTTAAAGGTCGGGTACGTAATTCACTTCAGAAACACTTAAAGGCGGGGTACGTAATTCACTTCAGAAACACTTAAAGGTGGGGTATGTCATTCACTTCAGAAACACTTAAAGGTGGGGTCGGTAATTCACTTCAGAAACACTTAAAGGCGGGGTCGGTAATTCACTTCAGAAACACTTAAAGGCGGGGTCGGTAATTCACTTCAGAAACACTTAAAGGTGGGGTACGTCATTCACTTCAGAAACACTTAAAGGTGGGGTCCGTAATTCACTTCCGAAACACTTAAAGGTGGGGTATGTAATTCACTTCAGAAACACTTAAAGGTGGGGTCGGTAATTCACTTCAGAAACACTTAAAGGCGGGTAGGTAATTCACTTCAGAAACACTTAAAGGCGGGGTAGGTAATTCACTTCAGAAACACTTAAAGGCGGGGTAGGTAATTCACTTCAGAAACACTTAAAGGCGGGGTCGGTAATTCACTTCAGAAACACTTAAAGGCGGGTCGGTAATTCACTTCAGAAACACTTAAAGGCGGGGTCGGTAATTCACTTCAGAAACACTTAAAGGCGGGGTCGGTCATTCACTTCAGAAACACTTAAAGGTGGGTCGGTCATTCACTTCAGAAACACTTAAAGGTGGGGTCGGTCATTCACTTCAGAAACACTTAAAGGTGGGGTAGGTCATTCACTTCAGAAACACTTAAAGGTGGGGTATGTCGTTCACTTCAGAAACACTTAAAGGCGGGGTCGGTAATTCACTTCAGAAACACTTAAAGGCGGGGTCGGTAATTCACTTCAGAAACACTTAAAGGCGGGGTCGGTAATTCACTTCAGAAACACTTAAAGGCGGGGCCGGTAATTCACTTCAGAAACACTTAAAGGCGGGTACGTAATACACTTCAGAAACACTTAAAGGCGGGGTCGGTAATTCACTTCAGAAAGAGTTAAAGGCGGGGTCGGTAATTCACTTCAGAAACACTTAAAGGCGGGGTCGGTCATTCACTTCAGAAACACTTAAAGGCGGGGTAGGTCATTCACTTCAGAAACACTTAAAGGCGGGTAGGTCATTCACTTCAGAAACACTTAAAGGCGGGGTATGTAATTCACTTCAGAAACACTTAAAGGCGGGTAGGTCATTCACTTCAGAAACACTTAAAGGCGGGGTCGGTCATTCACTTCAGAAACACTTAAAGGCGGGTCGGTAATTCACTTCAGAAACACTTAAAGGCGGGGTCGGTAATTCACTTCAGAAACACTTAAAGGCGGGGTACGTAATTCACTTCAGAAACACTTAAAGGCGGGGTCGGTCATTCACTTCAGAAAGAGTTAAAGGCGGGGTCGGTAATTCACTTCAGAAACACTTAAAGGCAGGGTCGGTCATTCACTTCAGAAACACTTAAAGGCGGGGTAGGTCATTCACTTCAGAAACACTTAAAGGCGGGGTAGGTCATTCACTTCAGAAACACTTAAAGGCGGGGTATGTAATTCACTTCAGAAACACTTAAAGGTGGGGTAGGTCATTCACTTCAGAAACACTTAAAGGCGGGGTCGGTCATTCACTTCAGAAACACTTAAAGGCGGGGTAGGTAATTCACTTCAGAAACACTTAAAGGCGGGTCGGTCATTCACTTCAGAAACACTTAAAGGCGGGGTAGGTCATTCACTTCAGAAAAACTTAAAGGCGGGGTCGGTCATTCACTTCAGAAACACTTAAAGGCGGGGTCGGTAATTCACTTCAGAAACACTTAAAGGCGGGTCGGTAATTCACTTCAGAAACACTTAAAGGCGGGGTAGGTAATTCACTTCAGAAACACTTAAAGGCGGAGTCGGTAATTCACTTCAGAAACACTTAAAGGCGGGGTCGGTCATTCACTTCAGAAACACTTAAAGGCGGGGTCGGTCATTCACTTCAGAAACACTTAAAGGCGGGGTCGGTCATTCACTTCAGAAACACTTAAAGGCGGGGTAGGCCATTCACTTCAGAAACACTTAAAGGTGGGGTAGGTCATTCACTTCAGAAACACTTAAAGGTGGGGTAAGTCATTCACTTCAGAAACACTTAAAGGTGGGGTAGGTCATTCCTTCAGAAACACTTAAAGGTGGGGTAAGTCATTCACTTCAGAAACACTTAAAGGTGGGGTCGGTCATTCCTTCAGAAACACTTAAAGGTGGGTAGGTCATTCCTTCAGAAACACTTAAAGGTGGGGTAGGTCATTCACTTCAGAAACACTTAAAGGTGGGGTCGGTCATTCCCTTCAGAAACACTTAAAGGGGGTCGGTCATTCACTTCAGAAACACTTAAAGGTGGGTAGTAATTCACTTCAGAAACACTTAAGGGTGGGGTCGGTCATTCACTTCAGAAACACTTAAAGGTGGGGTAGGTAATTCACTTCAGAAACACTTAAAGGTGGGGTAGGTAATTCTTCAGAAACACTTAAAGGGGCGTAGGTCATTCCCTTCAGAAACACTTAAAGGTGGGGTAGGTCATTCACTTCAGAAACACTTAAAGGTGGGGTGTCACTTCAGAAACACTTAAAGGTGGGTATGTCATTCACTTCAGAAACACTTAAAGGTGGGGTATGTCATTCACTTCAGAAACACTTAAAGGTGGGGTATGTCATTCACTTCAGAAACACTTAAAGGTGGGGTCGGTCATTCACTTCAGAAACACTTAAAGGTGGGGTCGTAATTCACTTCAGAAACACTTAAAGGTGGGGTAGGTCATTCACTTCAGAAACACTTAAAGGTGGGGTATGTCATTCACTTCAGAAACACTTAAAGGTGGGGTAGGTAATTCACTTCAGAAACACTTAAAGGTGGGGTATGTCATTCACTTCAGAAACACTTAAAGGTGGGGTAGGTCATTCACTTCAGAAACACTTAAAGGTGGGGTATGTCATTCACTTCAGAAACACTTAAAGGTGGGGTATGTCATTCATTCAGAAACACTTAAAGGGGGGTATGTCATTCACTTCAGAAACACTTAAAGGTGGGGTAGGTCATTCACTTCAGAAACACTTAAAGGTGGGGTAGGTCATTCACTTCAGAAACACTTAAAGGGGGGTATGTCATTCACTTCAGAAACACTTAAAGGTGGGTATGTCATTCACTTCAGAAACACTTAAAGGTGGGGTCGGTCATTCACTTCAGAAACACTTAAAGGTGGGGTCGGTAATTCACTTCAGAAACACTTAAAGGTGGGTAGGTCATTCACTTCAGAAACACTTAAAGGTGGGGTATGTCATTCACTTCAGAAACACTTAAAGGTGGGGTAGGTCATTCACTTCAGAAACACTTAAAGGGGGGTATGTCATTCACTTCAGAAACACTTAAAGGTGGGGTAGGTCATTCACTTCAGAAACACTTAAAGGGGGTATGTCATTCACTTCAGAAACACTTAAAGGTGGGGTCGGTCATTCACTTCAGAAACACTTAAAGGTGGGGTATGTCATTCACTTCAGAAACACTTAAAGGTGGGTAGGTCATTCACTTCAGAAACACTTAAAGGGGGGTCGGTCATTCACTTCAGAAACACTTAAAGGGGGTCGTCATTCACTTCAGAAACACTTAAAGGTGGGGTAGGTCATTTACTTCAGAAACACTTAAAGGTGGGGTACGTCATTCACTTCAGAAACACTTAAAGGGGGGTAGGTCATTCACTTCAGAAACACTTAAAGGTGGGTACGTCATTCACTTCAGAAACACTTAAAGGTGGGGTAGGTCATTCACTTCAGAAACACTTAAAGGTGGGGTAGGTCATTCACTTCAGAAACACTTAAAGGGGGGTACGTCATTCACTTCAGAAACACTTAAAGGTGGGGTAGGTCATTCACTTCAGAAACACTTAAAGGTGGGGTAGTCATTCACTTCAGAAACACTTAAAGGTGGGGTAGGTCATTCACTTCAGAAACACTTAAAGGTGGGGTACGTCATTCACTTCAGAAACACTTAAAGGTGGGGTACGTCATTCACTTCAGAAACACTTAAAGGTGGGGTAGGTCATTCACTTCAGAAACACTTAAAGGTGGGGTCGGTCATTCACTTCAGAAACACTTAAAGGTGGGGTAGGTCATTACTTCAGAAACACTTAAAGGTGGGTACGTCATTCACTTCAGAAACACTTAAAGGTGGGGTAGGTCATTCACTTCAGAAACACTTAAAGGTGGGGTCGTCATTCACTTCAGAAACACTTAAAGGTGGGGTAGGTCATTACTTCAGAAACACTTAAAGGTGGGGTACGTCATTCACTTCAGAAACACTTAAAGGCGGGGTCGTCATTCACTTCAGAAACACTTAAAGGTGGGGTAGGTCATTCACTTCAGAAACACTTAAAGGCGGGGTCGTCATTCACTTCAGAAACACTTAAAGGTGGGGTACGTCATTCACTTCAGAAACACTTAAAGGGGGGTACGTCATTCACTTCAGAAACACTTAAAGGTGGGGTAGGTCATTCACTTCAGAAACACTTAAAGGTGGGGTAGTCATTCACTTCAGAAACACTTAAAGGTGGGGTCGGTCATTCCTTCAGAAACACTTAAAGGTGGGGTAGTCATTCACTTCAGAAACACTTAAAGGTGGGGTAGGTCATTACTTCAGAAACACTTAAAGGTGGGGTAGGTCATTCTTCAGAAACACTTAAAGGTGGGGTAGGTCATTCACTTCAGAAACACTTAAAGGTGGGGTCGTCATTCTTCAGAAACACTTAAAGGTGGGGTCGGTCATTCACTTCAGAAACACTTAAAGGTGGGGTAGTAATTCACTTCAGAAACACTTAAAGGTGGGGTACGGTCATTCCTTCAGAAACACTTAAAGGTGGGGTAGGTCATTCACTTCAGAAACACTTAAAGGTGGGGTACGTCATTCACTTCAGAAACACTTAAAGGTGGCGTAGGTCATTCCTTCAGAAACACTTAAAGGTGGGGTACGTCATTCACTTCAGAAACACTTAAAGGTGGGGTCGTCATTCCTTCAGAAACACTTAAAGGTGGGGTATGTCATTCACTTCAGAAACACTTAAAGGTGGGGTGTCATTCACTTCAGAAACACTTAAAGGTGGGGTCGGTCATTCCTTCAGAAACACTTAAAGGTGGGGTATGTCATTCACTTCAGAAACACTTAAAGGTGGGGTACGTCATTCACTTCAGAAACACTTAAAGGTGGGGTCGTCATTCACTTCAGAAACACTTAAAGGTGGGGTAGGTCATTCACTTCAGAAACACTTAAAGGTGGGGTACGTCATTCACTTCAGAAAACACTTAAAGGTGGGGTACGTCATTCACTTCAGAAACACTTAAAGGTGGGGTACGTCATTCACTTCAGAAACACTTAAAGGTGGGGTGTCATTCACTTCAGAAACACTTAAAGGTGGGGTATGTCATTCACTTCAGAAACACTTAAAGGTGGGGTAGGTCATTCACTTCAGAAACACTTAAAGGTGGGGTAGGTCATTCACTTCAGAAACACTTAAAGGTGGGGTCGGTCATTCACTTCAGAAACACTTGTTATTTTCCATGGAATGCTCTTAACATCCCGATAGCAATGAATACATTAAATGCTTTGACAATAAAAACATTTCATCTGTGGAAGCCGTGGCGCTATAAAAAGCACGACCAATCATCTGCCTCGGCCCGGGGCAGATGATTGGATGGCCTACCTGCCTGTCAGCCTTCCATCTGTGCACAAACTGATCTCGTGCCCTCATTGGTCATGTGTGCGCTCGTGTGTGTTGGAGGAGGGGCTCTGTGAGGAAGTCTGAAGGAAGAGGCAGATTTTTTCCGGTTGTGTATTTTCAAATTCTTAGCGCACTCGAGCTGCTTCTCCGTTCTTACCGACCCCACCTTTAAAGCTCACCTATTATGCTTTTCGAACAATATATGATAGAGCCATATCTATCTATATAATAACATGTCTCTGAGTGTTTTGCTCGTTCTAGCCCAGAGTCCTGCATCGGGGCGGCTTCCCGACGGGTGACCCGCAAAAAAAGGGATTCGTGGGTTAAATTTCTTCACAAAAATGTTTTCGGGTTCAGTTCGGGGTAAAACAAAGAAGATGCGGGTGTTGCATAATAATTTATTTAATGTTTAAATCATTTGGAAATCACATGATTTCTTATTGACATGGTGGAGAACACAGCATGTCAATAACTCTTCCTCAAGAGGAAACCCAGCGTCTGGAGGCTTTAGTGTCGTCCTAGATGGAGAAAATAACCAACATCCCAGCATGGGCGGCGCGTGAGGCTCAGGTTTGGGAAGGCTAAATAACTTTTTTTATCTGACGCTGCCCGCCTCCAGTGTCTATAGATACAGGGCCGTCCCTCCCTACAGGCTGATCATGCAGACTGCGTGGGGCCTCACCTTGCGGAGGGGGCTTCAACTGAGCCGAAAATGCGGGCGCAATTACTGTGGCACGGCACGGTTTCGCCGCTGCGATGCTCCACTAGCAGCCTGGGTCTGTAGCGTTAGAGAGAGAGTAGATCTCATCAGGAGAACTCTCCCAGCAGAAACTCAGCTAAATGCTGCCGTGATTAAACTCCACATCATGTTCCAAACCACATCAAGGATTCTCTCTGAAACAGTATGGAGCTCAAACTCTTTCTCTCTCTCAGGTTTACACAAGGTGAGTTCCTTTTGATTTCCTGTTTCTTCACACACACTCTCTCCAGTACAGGTTAGCTCTGAGTGTTAGCATGCTAATGTAAACACATCATGTAGAGAAGACATCCCTTCGTGAGTCTCCTGACACACCGGGGACACATGGTGATGTAGAGAAGACATCAGAATATGAAAGAGCCATGTTGATTGTTGAATTAAATGATCAGACATTTTTTCATTCAAGAATTTATTGCAAAACCAACGAATTGAAATAATAAGAAAACATAAATATTTAAGATACACTGTTAGCATGTACAGAGCAATCAGATTACAACTGTCTGACTCTCCTAAATATCAGGTATAACCTAAAAACATCCGTAACCCCGTCAGGTTTCAGAGGAAGACGAGTAGCGGCTTGAAGAAATCTTGATATTTATTTCTTCGGACGAGAGGAAAGTTAAATTATCTCATTTACATCAGTCTGTGTGTCCGCAGCAGTGCATGCTGGGACATTTAGTTCAGAAGCCGGGGTCCCAGGAGGTGACCTGCGGAGTGCCGAGCTCCTCGAAGCAAACCACCACGTCTCCGGCTCTGAACTC
Source organism: Dissostichus mawsoni (assembly GCA_011823955.1). Taxonomy (NCBI): domain Eukaryota; kingdom Metazoa; phylum Chordata; class Actinopteri; order Perciformes; family Nototheniidae; genus Dissostichus; species Dissostichus mawsoni. The sequence continues at coordinate 251,699 of JAAKFY010000151.1, forward strand.
CACCTCAACGTCCAACGACAAACCGCACTCCATCCCCAACTTCACCGTCTGGACCTCGTCTTTGTGATGTTTCAGAGCCAGCAGGGAGCCTGTAGTGAAAACAACCATTAACACCACTTTCTCTCAGTAAACAGAGACGTTCGCTAAGCTAAAGGAGGCTAATGCTGGGCTTTACAGGAACTACAGCACGGTCACATGACTTCACGTCACCACCGCTAAGCTAAAGGAGGCTAATGTTGGGCTATACAGGAACTACAGCACGGTCACATGACTTCTCGTCACCACCGCTAAGCTAAAGGAGGCTAATGTTGGGCTATACAGGAACTACAGCACGGTCACATGACTTCACGTCACCACCGCTAAGCTAAAGGAGGCTAATGTTGGGCTATACAGGAACTACAGCACGGTCACATGACTTCACGTCACCACCGCTAAGCTAAAGGAGGCTAATGCTGGGCTATACAGGAACTACAGCACGGTCACATTGACTTCACGTCCACCGCTAAGCTAAAGGAGGCTAATGCTGGGCTATACAGGAACTACAGCACGGTCACATGACTTCTCGTCACCACCGCTAAGCTAAAGGTGGCTAATGTTGAGCTATACAGGAACTACAGCACGGTCACATGACTTCACGTCACCACCGCTAAGCTAAAGGTGGCTAATGCTGGGCTATAAAGGAACTACAGCACGGTCACATGACTTCACGTCACCACCGCTAAGCTAAAGGTGGCTAATGCTGGGCTATAAAGGAACTACAGCACGGTCACATGACTTCACCACCGCTAAGCTAAAGGTGGCTAATGTAGGCTATACAGGAACTACAGCACGGTCACATGACTTCACGTCACCACCGCTAAGCTAAAGGAGGCTAATGTTGAGCTATAAAAGGAACTACAGCACGGTCACATGACTTCACGTCACCACCGCTAAGCTAAAGGTGGCTAATGTTGAGCTATAAAGGAACTACAGCACGGTCACATGACTTCACGTCACACCGCTAAGCTAAAGGTGGCTAATGTTGAGCTATAAAGGAACTACAGCACGGTCACATGACTTCACGTCACCACCGCTAAGCTAAAGGAGGCTAATGTTGGGCTATAAAGGAACTACAGCACGGTCACATGACTTCACGTCACCACCGCTAAGCTAAAGGAGGCTAATGTTGGGCTAAAAAAACTACAGCACGGTCACATGACTTCACCACCGCTAGGCTAAAGGAGGCTAATGCTGGGCTATAAAGGAACTACAGCACGGTCACATGACTTCACCACCGCTAAGCTAAAGGTGGCTAATGTTAGGCTATACAGGAACTACAGCACGGTCACATGACTTCACCACCGCTAAGCTAAAGGAGGCTAATGTTGGGCTATAGAGGAACTACAGCACGGTCACATGACTTCACGTCACCACCGCTAAGCTAAAGGAGGCTAATGTTGAGCTATAAAAGGAACTACAGCACGGTCACATGACTTCACGTCACCACCGCTAAGCTAAAGGAGGCTAATGTTGGGCTATAAAGGAACTACAGCACGGTCACTGACTTCACTCACCACCGCTAAGCTAAAGGAGGCTAATGTTGGGCTATAAAGGAACTACAGCACGGTCACATGACTTCACGTCACCACCGCTAAGCTAAAGGTGGCTAATGTTGGCTATAAAGGAACTACAGCACGGTCACATGACTTCACGTCACCACCGCTAAGCTAAAGGAGGCTAATGTTGGGCTATAAAGGAACTACAGCACGGTTACATGACTTCACGTCTCCACCGCTAAGCTAAAGGTGGCTAATGTTGGGCTATAAAGGAACTACAGCACGGTTACATGACTTCACGTCTCCACCGCTAAGCTAAAGGAGGCTAATGTTGGGCTATAAAGGAACTACAGCACGTCACATGACTTCTGGACTTTGTATTATATGAACTCACCCTCCCAGATGGCGTCTCGTCCTCTGATCAGTCTGAACGTCATCCTCCGGTCCAGCAGACCCTTCTGAACCCTGCAGCCGGCCACAGGAAGCTTCCTCTTCCCCACGGAGACGTCGAACATGGCGAGAACCGTCGCCTCACCTGGATCAGAGAGCAGATCCTGGATCAGGGATCACTTCAACGCTATCAGCAGGAATACCCTGCTTCTACAGACACTTCCAGGCTTTATGAATGGATATGTTACGATAGGATAATAGTTGAACGGTCAGATCCAGTCTGAAATGCTCCTTGCATCACAGCAGCTCCATGTGTAACATCACAGCAGCTCCATGTGTAACATCACAGCAGCTCCATGTGTAACATCACAGCAGCTCCATGTGTAACATCACAGCAGCTCCATGTGGAACATCACAGCAGCTCCATGTGTAACATCACATCACAGCTCCATGTGTAACATCACAGCAGCTCCATGTGTAACATCACAGCAGCTCCATGTGTAACATCACAGCAGCTCCATGTGTAACATCACAGCAGCTCCATGTGGAACATCACAGCAGCTCCATGTGGAACATCACAGCAGCTCCATGTGTAACATCACAGCAGCTCCATGTGTAACATCACAGCAGCTCCATGTGGAACATCACAGCAGCTCCATGTGTAACATCACAGCAGCTCCATGTGGAACATCACAGCAGCTCCATGTGGAACATCAGCAGACACACATCAAGACTCATGAGAAACAAACATGGAACATCACAGCAGAGATAAAGTGAGAGATGCTCAAAGAGCCTTACTTTACTGAGAGGACTGACTGGAGCACAAAGGATGCTTCAGGCTGACTGGAGCACAGAGGATGCTTCAGGCTGACTGGAGCACAAAGGATGCTTCAGGCTGACTGGAGCACAGAGGATGCTTCAGGCTGACTGGAGCACAGAGGATGCTTCAGGCTGACTGGAGCACAGAGGATGCTTCAGGCTGACTGGAGCACAGAGGATGCTTCAGGCTGACTGGAGCACAGAGGATGCTTCAGGCTGACTGGAGCACAGAGGATGCTTCAGGCTGACTGGAGCACAAAGGATGCTTCAGGCTGACTGGAGCACAGAGGATGCTTCAGGCTGACTGGAGCACAAAGGATGCTTCAGGCTGACTGGAGCACAGAGGATGCTTCAGGCGGACTGGAGCACAGAGGATGCTTCAGGCTGACTTAGGGCTGGGCGATATGGCCAAAAAAAGAAATCCCCGATTTTTTCACAAAAAATCCGATTTACGATTGAAATCGATTCGATTCCCTCCCTCCGTCCATCTTCTTGGCGCACCTGTGCATCTTCTTGGCGCACCTGTGCATCTTCTTGGCGCTCCTGTGCATCTTCTTGGCGCACCTGTGCATCTTCTTGGCGCACCTGTGCATCTTCTTGGCGCACCTGTGCATCTTCTTGGCGCACCTGTGCATCTTCTTGGCGCACCTGTGCATCTTCTTGGCGCACCTGTGCATCTTCTTGGCGCACCTGTGCATCTTCTTGGCGCTCCTGTGCATCTTCTTGGCGCACCTGTGCATCTTCTTGGCGCACCTGTGCATCTTCTTGGCGCACCTGCATCTTCTTGCGCTCCTGCACAGCAGCCGTGCCAGGCTGCTGTGCAGGAGCAGGTAGAGACATCATCTCAGCAACAGCTCTTCTTTAGACTGGTTCCACCTTGTCTGGGTCAATGTAGGTTGTGCGGAACCTTGGGTCAACCAGTGAGGACATGTCCAAGAGTTCATCTTTTACACGGTCGCTGTATTGGTCATCCAGATCTTGCCAAGTGGGCACAAGATGGCGACTTTTCTTATCCGAACCCAGGAGACGGACTAGAGCCTTCTCCTGTTCCAGAGATCTCTCAATCATTCTTTGGCGTGAACCCCATCTGGTCGGGGACTCTGCTATCAGCTGATGAGTGGGTAGACCAAGCTCTGCCTGTACTTCACACACACACACACACACACACACACACACACACACACACACACACACACACACACACACACACACACACACACACACACACACACAACACACACACACACACACCACACACACACACACACACACACACACACCACACACACACACACACACACACACACACACACACACACACACCACACACACACCACACACACACACACACACACACACACCACACACACACACACACACCACACCATCATCTTTCAGTGTGTTGTGTTTCATGTTTTACATGCAGTCGTGATGTGGTACGTTTAGCTGTTAAGTGACCACGGCCCCTTTAAGGCGAGCGGTATGTCTTTCATGTCATTCACAGAAATAAACGACTCACTCAATAGTTTTTGCCTCATTCTTCACGCAATTTCCACAACTTGATGCATAGCCATTAGACTTACTTACCGATAGCATTGTGCAATCTGTGTCCAAAGCCCTGGAGGTTGGGCCACGCGTTGTCCTTCAGAGCTTTAATCATGTTGCTGCCGCTGTCAGGAGTCATGCAAATGAGTCGGTCTTCGGCAAGGTTCCATGAGTTTAGGGCATCTTTTAGCCCCTGGGCTATAGTTTCACCCGTGTGGTCCTCTGGACGGTATGCCGCTTGGAGGCAGACGCTCCGCAGAGTCCAGTCGTTGTTAATAAAGTGCACAGTAAGACTCATATACGGCTGCATCGTCCGACTCCACCATAAATCTGTGGTGGCAGAATCAAAGGACACCTCTTCCAACTCCTTTGCGACCCGTTGTCTTGTGCTATTATATAGCTGAGGCAAGGCAACTTCGGAGAAGAACTTTCGGCTTGGTAACACATACCTGGGGTCCAAAACTTTAATCATGTTAATAAACCCCGGCTTTTCCACCGTATATATTGGCACCATATCCTTTGCTATATACATACCGACCGCATCTGTAATGGCTTTCCAGCGGGCCGAATTCTTGTCATATGGGATGCAGTTTGAAAGTGTTTGTGTTACGGTGGACTGTATTTTGGCGGCTGTGCGTGAGGTGCTTGTTGTGCCGCGGTCTTTTTCATTCCGCTGCGCGCAACATTTCTCCCATTCAGCAGGAAGCTTTTGTTTGAGGTGCAGTAAATGTGTCGTTTGCTAGCAACAGACTTCTGTCTGAATCTGACCTCGCGAACGCAAAGCAATTCCAAATAACGGATGCCACCGTGCCTTTCTTTGGAACAAGTTCTTCCCTGCTCGTTGTCATGTTGTTTGTGGATCACTCTATTTGGTAAATGCGCGCACTGTGCGGGGGGGGGGGGGGGGGGGCTGAGCCCGTTCCGAACTACGGGAGCCCAGAGGGAAGCGTTGGCGGATGTTGAAGAGAAAACCGATTTTCATTTAAACAAGTCGACGTGAACTACACACTCGAGTTAATCGATCAAATCGATTTATCGCCCAGCCCTAGGCTGACTGGAGCACAGAGGATGCTTCAGGCTGACTGGAGCACAGAGGATGCTCAGGCTGACTGGAGCACAGAGGATGCTTCAGGCTGACTGGAGCACAGAGGATGCTTCAGGCTGACTGGAGCACAGAGGATGCTTCAGGCGGACTGGAGCACAGAGGATGCTTCAGGACTGGAGCACAGAGGATGCTTCAGGCTGACTGGAGCACAGAGGATGCTTCAGGCTGACTGGAGCACAGAGGATGCTTCAGGCTGACTGGAGCACAGAGGATGCTTCAGGCTGACTGGAGCACAGAGGATGCTTCAGACTGACTGGAGCACAGAGGATGCTTCAGGCGGACTGGAGCACAGAGGATGCTTCAGGCTGACTGGAGCACAGAGGATGCTTCAGGCTGACTGGAGCACAGAGGATGCTTCAGGCTGACTGGAGCACAGAGGATGCTTCAGACGGACTGGAGCACAGAGGATGCTTCAGGCTGACTGGAGCACAGAGGATGCTTCAGGCTGACTGGAGCACAGAGGATGCTTCAGGCGGACTGGAGCACAGAGGATGCTTCAGGCTGACTGGAGCACAGAGGATGCTTCAGGCTGACTGGAGCACAGAGGATGCTTCAGGCGGACTGGAGCACAGAGGATGCTTCAGACTGACTGGAGCACAGAGGATGCTTCAGACTGACTGGAGCACAGAGGATGCTTCAGGCTGACTGGAGCACAGAGGATGCTTCAGGCGGACTGGAGCACAGAGGATGCTTCAGGCTGACTGGAGCACAGAGGATGCTTCAGGCTGACTGGAGCACAGAGGATGCTTCAGGCTGACTGGAGCACAGAGGATGCTTCAGGCTGACTGGAGCACAGAGGATGCTTCAGGCTGACTGGAGCACAGAGGATGCTTCAGACTGACTGGAGCACAGAGGATGCTTCAGACTGACTGGAGCACAGAGGATGCTTCAGGCTGACTGGAGCACAGAGGATGCTTCAGGCTGACTGGAGCACAGAGGATGCTTCAGGCGGACAGGAGCACAGAGGATGCTTCAGGCTGACTGGAGCACAGAGGATGCTTCAGACTGACTGGAAGGATGCTTCAGGCTGACTGGAGCACAGAGGATGCTTCAGGCGGACTGGAGCACAGAGGATGCTTCAGGCTGACTGGAGCACAGAGGATGCTTCAGGCTGACTGGAGCACAGAGGATGCTTCAGGCGGACTGGAGCACAGAGGATGCTTCAGGCGGACTGGAGCACAGAGGATGCTTCAGACTGACTGGAGCACAGAGGATGCTGTTGGACAGCCTCACAGGTTAGAGGATGATTGTGCACCTGACGCTGAAACAGGAAGCTGTTCTCTTTAAATCTGGACACACTTTGATGCTAAGCTACAGTTTAGATAAGTCTTGTTTCTCTCTTTCTGCTCATAAAGTCATGTGACAGCAGATGTTTCCTCACCCACGATGTTCTCAGTCTTCAGCAGCGGCAGTTTGCTGCTCAGCTCGTCCTTCAGCTCGTCGATTAGTTTGTAGATGATGTTGTGAAGTCTCAGCGGGACGCAGAGCTTCTCCGCCAGCTGGACGATCGACTTACTGGCCGCCACGTTAAAGCCGTAAACTGAACCTGAGGGAGAACATGGAGTCAGAGACCGTTGACTTCTATACAATCTGAGGTAATAAAGAGAGAAGCAGGAACATGTTCTCATAGACTTCTAGTAAACCTGCTGGTGGTTCTAGTTCTGGTTCTGGTTCTGGTTCGAGCTCTGGTTCTGGTTCTAGTTCTAGTTCTAGTTCTGGTTCTAGTTCTGGTTCTGGTTCTAGTTCTGGTTCTAGCACTGGTTCTGGTTCTGATTCTGGTTCTAGTTCTAGTTCTGGTTCTGGTTCTAGTTCTAGTTTTGGTTCTGGTTCTGGTTCTAGTTCTAGTTTTGGTTCTGGTTCTAGTTCTGGTTCTAGTTCTAGTTCTAGTTTTGGTTTTGGCTCTGGTTCTAGTTCTGGTTCTGGTTCTAGTTCTAGTTTTGGTTCTGGTTCTGGTTCTGGTTCTGGTTCTAGTTCTAGCACTGGTTCTGGTTCTAGTTTTGGTTTTGGTTTTGGTTCTGGCTCTGGTTCTAGTTCTGGTTCTAGCACTGGTTCTGGTTCTGGTTCTAGTTCTGGTTCTAGCACTGGTTCTGGTTCTAGTTCTGGTTCTGGTTCTGGTTCTAGTTCTGGTTCTGGTTCTAGTTCTAGTTCTAGTTTTGGTTCTGGTTCTGGCTCTAGTTCTGGTTCTGGTTCTGGTTCGAGCTCTGGTTCTAGTTCTGGTTCTGGTTCTAGTTTTAGTTCTGGTTCTGGTTCTGGTTCTAGTTCTAGTTTTGGTTCTGGTTCTAGTTCTGGTTCTAGCACTGGTTCTGGTTCTAGTTCTAGTTCTAGTTTGGTTTTGGCTCTGGTTCTAGTTCTGGTTCTGGTTCTAGTTCTGGTTCTAGCACTGGTTCTGGTTCTGGTTCTAGTTCTAGTTTTGGTTTTGGTTCTGGTTCTGGTTCTAGTTCTGGTTCTAGCACTGGTTCTGGTTCTAGTTCTGGTTCTAGCACTGGTTCTGGTTCTGGTTCTAGTTCTAGTTTTGGTTCTGGCTCTGGTTCTGGTTCTAGTTCTGGTTCTGGTTCTGGTTCTGGTTCTAGTTCTGGTTCTGGTTCTAGTTCTAGTTCTGGTTCTGGTTCTAGTTCTGGTTCTAGCACTGGTTCTGGTTGGTTCTAGTTCTAGTTTTGGTTTTGGTTTTGGTTCTGGCTCTGGTTCTGGTTCTAGCACTGGTTCTGGTTCTGGTTCTAGTTCTGGTTCTGGTTCTAGTTCTAGTTCTAGTTCTGGTTCTGGCTCTGGTTCTAGTTCTGGTTTTGGTTCTGGTTCGAGCTCTGGTTCTAGTTCTGGTTCTGGTTCTAGTTCTAGTTCTGGTTCTCGTTCTAGTTCTAGTTTTGGATCTGGTTCTGGCTCTGGTTCTAGTTCTGGTTCTAGTTCTGGTTCTAGTTCTGGTTCTAGTTCTAGTTTTGGTTCTGGTTCTAGTTCTGGTTCTAGTTCTAGTTCTGGTTCTAGCTCTGGTTCTAGTTCTAGTTCTGGTTCTGGTTCTAGCTCTGGTTCTAGTTCTGTTTCTGGTTCTGGTTCTAGCTCTGGTTCTGGTTCTGGTTTCTGGTTCTAGCTCTGGTTCTAGTTCTGTTTCTGGTTCTGGTTCTAGCTCTGGTTCTGGTTCTGGTTCTAGCTCTGGTTCTAGTTCTGTTTCTGGTACCTGAGAAGGTGTTGGCCATGTGACGTCGTTCTCTGAGATGTCTCCGATGCCGTAGTGCAGGATGTCCAGAGGACACTGAAGCTGAGCGTCGTACGATGACAGGATGTTCAGGAGGGCTTCCACTGACCCGTCAACATCTCCTGGGGTCACAGGTCAGAGGTCGAAGGGTCAGAGGTCAGAGTGTGTGTGAGCTTATTCTACACAACAGGAACCACACACTCATACACACTGTGAGGTGTGGCCTGCTGGCGTGAGGATTTTCTTTTGGTGTGTGTATTGTGAACGCAATGCTGCACAAATGTGGGTCTGCCTCAGACTGTCCGTCTACATGATGTGGCCTGCCCACATGCCCACTGTCACACCGATCATACATTACAGCCCTGATGGGTCTCTGTGTGTCAGAGTGTGTGTATGTGTGGCGCGAGTGAGTGAGCGGAAAGGGAGAGAGCGCGCATCGGTTACTTGTATTGTTGTTGTTAGCATCTGGTGCTATCTAGCTACGCTAACGATATAAGGAGCTGTTTAAACAACAAGGTGGAGGATCAGCTCAGACTGAGAGGCTCTGATAACTACAGCTCAGACTGAGAGGCTCTGATAACTACAGCTCAGACTGAGAGGCTCTGATAACTACAGCTCAGACTGAGTGGCTCTGATAACTACAGCTCAGACTGAGAGACTCTGATAACTACAGCTTAGACTGAGAGGCTCTGATAACTACAGCTTAGACTGAGAGGCTCTGATAACTACAGCTCAGACTGAGAGAGATAACTACAGCTCAGACTGAGAGGCTCTGATAACTACAGCTCAGACTGAGTGGCTCTGATAACTACAGCTCAGACTGAGAGACTCTGATAACTACAGCTTAGACTGAGAGGCTCTGATAGCTACAGCTCAGACTGAGAGAGATAACTACAGCTCAGACTGAGAGGCTCTGATAACTACAGCTCAGACTGAGAAGCTCTGATAACTACAGCTCAGACTGAGAGGCTCTGATAACTACAGCTCAGACTGAGAGGCTCTGATAACTACAGCTCAGACTGAGAAGCTCTGATAACTACAGCTCAGACTGAGAGGCTCTGATAACTACAGCTCAGACTGAGAGGCTCTGATAACTACAGCTCAGACTGAGAGACTGATAACTACAGCTCAGACTGAGAGGCTCTGATAGCTACAGCTCAGACTGAGAGAGATAACTACAGCTCAGACTGAGAGGCTCTGATAACTACAGCACAGACTGAGAGGCTCTGATAACTACAGCTCAGACTGAGAGGCTCTGATAACTACAGCTCAGACTGAGAGGCTCTGATAACTACAGCTCAGACTGAGAGGCTCTGATAACTACAGCTCAGACTGAGAGGCTCTGATAACTACAGCTCAGACTGAGAGGCTCTGATAACTACAGCTCAGACTGAGAGAGATAACTACAGCTCAGACTGAGAGGCTCTGATAACTACAGCTCAGACTGAGAGGCTCTGATAACTACAGCTCAGACTGAGAGGCTCTGATAACTACAGCTCAGACTGAGAGGCTCTGATAACTACAGCACAGACTGAGAGGCTCTGATAACTACAGCTCAGACTGAGAGGCTCTGATAGCTACAGCTCAGACTGCTCTTCTTCTCACTGGGTCTCACTGGGTCTCAGTGTGTGCGTGTGTGTGTGTGTGTGTGTGTGTGTGTGTGTGTGTGTGTGTGTGTGTGTGTGTGTGTACCCTTGACGATGAGCTGTAGCCCCGCCCCCTCTCCACTGCTCTTCTCACTGGGTCTCATGGAGAACTGGTCCTTGTTGGTTCTGTAGAGGATCTTCTTCCTCTGCCTCCAGCTGAGGTGCTGCAGCCCCTCCCTCTGTTGTCGGTACTGATCCAGGTGGTGCTGCTGCTTCACCTGGATCAGCTGCTGCTCTTCCAACAGCTGCTGCGCCTCCCCCTGCTGCACACGCCACTCCACCACCTCCTTCGCCCTCTGCTGCTCACAGAGGGGTACAGGGGGTTAGAAACACTATCTGAGGTAATCAAGAGAGAGGAACATTTCCTCATAGACTTCTATACAATCTGAGCTAATACATGCTAGTGACTTATCCGACCGGCCCACCAAGGTACCGCTAGTAAATACCACGAGTAAATTGCAAACGGGGGGGGGGGGGTCTCAGGTATCAGGGTCTCAGGTATCAGGGGGTCTCAGGTATCAGGGTCTCAGGTATCAGGGGGTCTCAGGTATCAGAGGGTCTCAGGTATCAGAGGGTCTCAGGTATCAGGGGGTCTCAGGTATCAGGGGGTCTCAGGTATCAGAGGGTCTCAGGTATCAGAGGGTCTCAGGTATCAGGGGGTCTCAGGTATCAGGGGGTCTCAGGTATCAGGGGGTCTCAGGTATCAGGGGGTATCAGATTGGGGGTCTTCTCACCTCAGACTCGACCTCCATCATGGTGTCTCCGGCGGCCGGCAGCTCCTTCCAGCCGGCGATCTCCACAGCGACGCTAGGCCCCGCCTCCTCCAGCGCCCGGCCGTTCTCGTCAAATAGGAAGCGGACCTTGGCCCAGCTGGTCCCCGCCACCAGAACACTGCCTCGCCTCAACGTGCCTCTCTGGACCAGGGCCGTGGTCACCGGGCTGAGCAGAACCAGAACCTCAGCGTTAGTGTTCTCTCCTGAGCTCTTTGTGTTTCATTATCCTGCTCGTATACTTAAGGAATCACTTAAAGTTATTGACACCATTGCCTTTAGTCCAGGGGTCTCCAACCTTTCTTCATCTGAGAGCTACTTTGAAAAAATGAAAGTGGCCAAGAGCTACTTGCATCACATCGCTTACATTTTTCACACAGCACTCATCAGTTTAATTAAGCTACTTTTGTACACGTGTGAAATTGCAATACCTAAAGCTTATCAAAGATCTTAACTTCACATCAAGGTCCAAGAAAACGACAATTTCTCACACATTATTACGGCCCACAGAGTGAGTACATCGCCTTCATCACCAGCTTACAAGCATCTCATGGCACATGTGAAAAATAAGTGCATTCACTCTTTTTCACAGTCAGTGAGAGGACTGGCGCTGCATGGAGTCCACCATAGAGGGTCTGCTGGACCCACTGAGGCTCACTCTAATAGAGTCATGGAAATGTTCATCACTCGGTCTTGTTCTGTTTTAGATTTCATTCATGTCAGAAAAAGCTGCTTCACAAAGTAGAGCCAAATAAAGCAGACCTGTCCAGTGCTGCTTGGTGAATGTTCTTATAGTTCTCTGGGTCTACAAGGCTCCAGAAATGTTGTGAGTTTTGCTGAGACTTAAGCTGAACATGATTTTGGAGATTTATAACCTCCATCTCCACAGGATTGACACTGAACAGTTCAGCCATCTTTTTCTTCTTCTTCGTCTTGACATTAAATGATAAACCATAATAAATCAGTTGTATAGCTCCAGCCTCTATATCTGTGTGTGAAATTGTTCCATCCTCAAAAACAAAAAACTAATGCTTCTGTAGTCTAGCTGCAGCTTCTAGCTACGGTCTTCTGTTAAAAAAGGACACTGAAGGTCCTGAATGTGGCATCACTCACATGACTTGAGTCTGAACACAGCAGAGAACAGGAGTATTTACAACAGCATACAAACTCAAACAGTGCATGTGGGTGCACCCTCATTCTCTGTCTCACTGTTAGTCTCATACATTCATGGGCTGTGTGTAACAGTGAGACAGAGAATGAGGGTGCACCCTCATTCTCTGTCTCACTGTTAGTCTCATACATTCATGGGCTGTGTGTAACAGTGAGACAGAGAATGAGGGTGCACCCTCATTCTCTGTCTCACTGTTAGTCTCATACATTCATGGGCTGTGTGTAACAGTGAGACAGAGAATGAGGGTGCACCCTCATTCTCTGTCTCACTGTTAGTCTCATACATTCATGGGCTGTGTGTAACAGTGAGACAGAGAATGAGGGTGCACCCTCATTCTCTGTCTCACTGTTAGTCTCATACATTCATGGGCTGTGTGTAACAGTGAGACAGAGAATGAGGGTGCACCCTCATTCTCTGTCTCACTGTTAGTCTCATACATTCATGGGCTGTGTGTAACAGTGAGACAGAGAATGAGGGTGCACCCTCATTCTCTGTCTCACTGTTAGTCCTCATACATTCATGGGCTGTGTGTAACAGTGAGACAGAGAATGAGGGTGCACCCTCATTCTCTGTCTCACTGTTAGTCTCATACATTCATGGGCTGTGTGTAACAGTGAGACAGAATGAGGTGCACCCTCATTCTCTGTCTCACTGTTAGTCTCATACATTCATGGGCTGTGTGTAACAGTGAGACAGAGAATGAGGGTGCACCCTCATTCTCTGTCTCACTGTTAGTCTCATACATTCATGGGCTGTGTGTAACAGTGAGACAGAGAATGTGGGTGCACCCTCATTCTCTGTCTCACTGTTAGTCTCATACATTCATGGCTGTGTGTAACAGTGAGACAGAGAATGAGGGTGCACCCTCATTCTCTGTCTCACTGTTAGTCTCATACATTCATGGGCTGTGTGTAACAGTGAGACAGAGAATGAGGGTGCACCCTCATTCTCTGTCTCACTGTTAGTCTCATACATTCATGGGCTGTGTGTAACAGTGAGACAGAGAATGAGGGTGCACCCTCATTCTCTGTCTCACTGTTATCTCATACATTCATGGGCTGTGTGTAACAGTGAGACAGAGAATGAGGGTGCACCCTCATTCTCTGTCTCACTGTTAGTCTCATACATTCATGGGCTGTGTGTAACAGTGAGACAGAGAATGAGGGTGCACCCTCATTCTCTGTCTCACTGTTAGTCTCATACATTCATGGGCTGTGTGTAACAGTGAGACAGAGAATGTGGGTGCACCCTCATTCTCTGTCTCACTGTTAGTCTCATACATTCATGGGCTGGTGTAACAGTGAGACAGAGAATGAGGGTGCACCCTCATTCCTGTCTCACTGTTAGTCTCATACATTCATGGGCTGTGTGTAACAGTGAGACAGAGAATGAGGGTGCACCCTCATTCTCTGTCTCACTGTTACACACAGCCCATGAATGTATGAGACTAAGTGAGCTTCATCATATCTCAATCAGTGATTAAGTGAATAATAACGTTTCTATCGGGTCACTATCAGCCTTCACTCATTATTTTCAGGAGGGGGCGGGGTTTGGAGGAACAGAGGAGACGGTGATCGCGGCTTTCCTCCTGCCTTCACAAACTTTACACACGTATTTATCAACTGAAAATAGCAAGAGGACGTTCATACTCTGCGATCCAAGACTGGATTCAATCCTCAAAAACCTGACATGGTGCTAACGCGGGCATTTTTATAACATAAATCCATGTGTGTCTGAGCCGCAGCGACACGGACTGATTCAGGTGCATTTATTGTCGTCGGATTTTTTGCTACACAGTCTGTGAACCGCGAGCGGCGAGCTACTGAAAAGCTGACCGCAAGCTACCGGTTGCTCGCGGTCGACGTGTTGGAGACCCTGCTTTAGTCGCTCTGAATCTTAAGGTGTTTAGTCTCTCTTAAGGAGAATCTTAAGGAAAATATTAGGTGTTTCGTCTCTCTTAAGGAGAATCTTAAGGTTTTGTCTCTTTTAAGGAGCATCTTAAGGTGTTTTCGTCTCTCTTAAGGAGCATCTTAAGGAGTTTAGTCTCTCTTAAGGAGAATCTTAAGGTGTTTAGTCTCTCTTAAGGAAAATATTAAGGTTTTTGTCTCTCTTAAGGAGAATCTTAAGGTTTTTTCGTCTCTCTTAAGGAGAATCTTAAGGTGTTTAGTCTCTCTTAAAGAAAATCTTATGGTTTTCATCTCTCTTAAGGAGAATCTTAAGGTGTTTCGTCTCTCTTAAGGAGAATCTTAAGGTGTTTAGTCTCTCTTAAAGAAAATATTAAGGTGTTTCGTCTCTCTTAAGGTGTTTTGTCTCTCTTAGGATAATCTTAAGGTGTTTAGTCTCTCTTAAGGTGTTTGGTCTCTCTTAAGGAGCATCTTAAAGTGTTTGGTCTCTGTTTTGTCTCTCTTAAGGTGTTTCGTCGCTCTTAAGGAGAATCTTAAGGTGTTTTGTCTCTCTTAAGGATAATCTTAAGGTGTTTAGTCTCTCTTAAGGTGTTTGGTCTCTCTTAAGGAGCATCTTAAGGTGTTTGGTCTCTGTTTTGTCTCTCTTAAGGAGGATCTTAAGGTGTTTCGTCGCTCTTAAGGATAATCTTAAGGTGTTTCGTCGCTCTTAAGGAGAATCTTAAGGTGTTTAGTCTCTCTTAAGGATAATCTTAAGGTGTTTATACTCTCTTAAGGTATTTGGTCTCTCTTAAGGAATCTTAAGGTGTTTAGTCTCTCTTAAGGAATTTGGTCTCTCTTAAGGAGATCTTAAGGTGTTTCGTCTCTCTTAACCTGTTAACCCCTGAGCCTGTTTTTCAGGTCTCAGGCTCGAAAATGACAGTCCCAGAACAAATGACCATAGCTTCTCTTCTAAAAGGGGAAAATGAATATTCTTTTTTCTCAAAGCAATGATAAACCTGTGAGTTGGATGTAGAAGAGTCAGAATCAATATAGATGTTTTTTATTTTAAAGTAAATTCAGATTGAACACAGTAAATGTAAATGATAGTGTCCGTCCAAAAGAAACCGCGACTTATAGTGAAAGCCAGCCTTGAATGATGGGATGGGAGACTCAAAGCTTTAGGAATCCAAAGTATAGTGCCCAGTTTTAGACCCTGATTTCAGTTGGGACGGTCTTTGGTCAAGCATAAAAGAAGCTTCTCGGAATCCCGATCACCAAAGATCCACTTTAACTCTGTCCACAGAACATCTCTTACCCCGCGTAAACTTCACTGCATGGACATGATAGACGATCCCTCATGTAGTTTATGCACTATGGAGGCCCCTGGCACGTTTATGCACATGATGTGGGACTGTCCCCCAGTCGCACTATTCTGGACTAAAGTGGCTTCTGGCATGTCACGTGTGCTTTCAGTGACAGTGCCGTGACTGCTCCGCCCTTCTATTGAATGATCTGTCAAAGCTCAATATCACCAAGCTTAAGATGCGCATCTTACTAGCTGGCCTAACAGCTGCAAAAGAGATGGTTGTGGTTCGATGGAAGCCTCCTAATTCCCTCACCTTCAGACACTGGGTCCCTCGCCTTCAGACACGGGTCCCTCGCCTTCAGACACTGGGTCCCTCGCCTTCAGACACTGGGTCCCTCGCCTTCAGACACTGGGTCCCTCGCCTTCAGACACTGGGTCCCTCGCCTTCAGACACTGGGTCCCTCGCCTTCAGACACTGGGTCCCTCGCCTTCAGACACTGGGTCCCTCGCCTTCAGACACTGGGTCCCTCACCTTCAGACACTGGGTCCCTCGCCTTCAGACACTGGGCCTCACCTTCAGACACTGGGTCCCTCACCTTCAGACACTGGGTCCCTCACCTTCAGACACTGGGTCCCTCACCTTCAGACACTGGGTCCCTCACCTTCAGACACTGGGTCCTCGCATCTCTGGATGTTGTTTATCTAGAGATGTCAACTGCCCGAATAAAGAGGACAAATGACACTAATGTAAACAATTGGCGCTCTGCAGTCGATTCCTTCAAAGATCGTTTAGAATGATTTCTCCCTTTCCATAATCCACTGCCTTTTCAATTGCGACATTTGCGTTTCCCTGTGTGTGTGTGTGTGTGTGTGTGTGTGTGTGTGTGTTGTGTGTGTGTGTGTGTGTGTGTGTTGGGTGTGTGTTGTGTGTGTGTGTGTGTGTGTGTGTGTGTGTGTGTGTGTGTTAGGGGTTTCAACAACTACTCGACTAGTCGACTACTTCTACCACTAGTCGGCGCTGTAGGCCCTAGTCGACTAGTCGTGAACAAAATGGAGGCAAACGTGGGAAATGAGGATGCCGACACTGGCGCTGAGGTGCTGCAAAATGCTCCAGCAAAACACGCCCGACATTCAGGGGTCCTCATTTTATGCGCAAGTGCGCCGCACCTATGCACTCTACAGTTTCAGTTTTAGCTCCGGCGCTAAAAGTTCACGAGCGTGCTCCACTAGCACCCCCTCTTTGAACAGCTGTTTGGACCTCATTTCGAGAGCAACAAGAAAACACGGGTCAACAGTGGCGCGGATGAGCTACGGGATTACTGCCAGCAGACACCCCATATCCCCACAATGGATAACCCTCTGAAGTGGTGGGCACAAAACGCCAACCGCTTCCCCCGTTTAGCCAAGCTTTCCAGGAGCTACCTGGCTAGCCACCAGCACCCCAAGTGAACGGATGTTTTCCCTGGCAGGCACCACTGTCACCCGACAGCGGTCAAGCCTCCTTCCCTCACATGTTGACGCTTTGGTCTTCCTTAACGCAAACCAAAAAACCTGGAAGGGTGGACATCCTTATCGAGGAGGACAGTGACAGCGAGTAAAGTGTTGCGCAATGCGCACTGGATTTACGTTGCATTTATGTTCTTAACAGAGTTTTTGCAGTAGATTTGGTGAGTCCAGTTACTGGTTTTTATTTAATCAGCCATGTAACCCAAATTAAAATGCTGCTTTGTTACAGTGTTTAACGTAACTGTATGCATTGCAATACAAAATACAGTTTTACACCTCTCTTTGTGTGTCTTTATGACGACGTAACATAATGTGTGTGTGTGTGGTGTGTGTGTGTGTGTGTGTGTGTGTGTGTGTGTGTGTGTGTGTGGTGTGTGTGTGTGTTGTGTGTGTGTGTTTATATGTCTGGAGGGAGGGTAGGGTTTGTTTTATTTTTTTCTATCGTTGTCTTCTTATTATTTTTAGCTTACATGTGTTTTCTGTATTCTGCGTTTTGTATATTTGTAAGTAATTACTTTTATCTCATTTTGTTTCTCTTGTGTACTGCTTTGATCACAAAAAAAGGAATCCAAAGTACAACATATGATAAGTACCCTGCATCAAGACTGATGCAAAACAAGTGAAGTTTGACCTTTTTAGAGAGATTTAGAAAAAACCACTTCTGGCCCCCCTCGGTCGATTTTGATGATTGACATCTCTTTTTAACCGTCAGAGCCAATGGAATCGAGAGGAAGTTCCTAAAATCCATCTAAACATTACCCATTGGTGAATGAGTGCTGCGCAGCCAGAATGCCCCACAACCGGAAGCTGCGATACACTCTGGTGGCTATCATTAGCAGCTCATTTAAAATCTCCGTTTTTGACAATGGAGTTATGGATTATCAGGAATCATTTCAAAGAGACAGACACATTGCATGAACCTATGGATTAACCTTCAGGAATCATTTCAAAGAGACAGACACATTGCATGAACCTATGGATTATCAGTAATCATTTCAAAGTGACAGACACATTGCATGAACCTATGGATTAACCTTCAGTAATCATTTCAAAGTGACAGACACATTGCATGAACCTAGGATTAACCTTCAGGAATCATTTCAAAGAGACAGACACATTGCATGAACCTATGGATTAACCTTCAGGAATCATTTCAAAGTGACAGACACATTGCATGAACCTATGGATTAACTTCAGCAGAGTTTTTATCATTTTAATGCCATTGAACACGACTTTTGATCCGAATAACAGCTAAGGTGAGAGATGTCACGTGAATGCTCCGTAAAGCTACGTGTTGTGATGTCCGTGTTTGCTTCCCCTGTCGCGAGTTCTGATCGCTCAGTGATGATACTATACCTATATAATCTGTGGAGTCTCAGCTTTAATCGGATATCTTGTTTGTGCAGTTACGATAAGTAATAAGGTATCTTTACCTTGAGTTCTGTGCTAAGTGCGTTAGCATGTTTTCGCTCAGGGATCATTTAGACCCTTCTTGTGAGACTTATGTTTGTTTCGGTAAAAATGGTTCATATCTTCAGTTAGCTGAGTTTCTTCCCGTTAAGTGGGTATGACACATTAATAGGTTTTTAATATTAAGATGCCCTGAGACACAGTTTCGTGAAAAAACACCCCGCAGCCCCCTCCACAGGGGGCTCTCGGGCTTATTAACAGGTTAAGGAGCATCTTAAGGTGTTTAGTCTCTCTTAAGGAGCATCTTAAGGAGTTTAGTCTCTCTTAAGGAGCATCTTAAGGAGTTTAGTCCCTCTTAAGGAGCATCTTAAGGAGTTTAGTCTCTCTTAAGGAGCATCTTAAGGAGTTTAGTCTCTCTTAAGGAGCATCTTAAGGAGTTTAGTCTCTCTTAAGGAGCATCTTAAGGTGTTTAGTCTCTCTTAAGGAGCATCGTAAGGTGTTTAGTCTCTCTTAAGGAGCATCTTAAGGAGTTTAGTCCCTCTTAAGGAGCATCTTAAGGTGTTTAGTCTCTCTTAAGGTGTTCAGTCTCACCCTCGACCTCTCTCGGAGCGGCTCTCGATGATCAGTCCCTCCACGGCTCCTCCAGGGTCCGCCTTCAGCTCCAGAACCTCAGCTAGAGCCACCGTGGCCTCGGCCAGCTCCATCAGGTTATCACCCTGACAACAACAACAACAACAACAACAACAACAACAACAACAACAAGATAAGATAAGATAGATAAGATAAGATGGATAAGATAAGATCAGAAGGACTTTATTGATCCCAATGTGGGAAATGTCTGCGTTGCAGCAGCATCAAAAGACAAGGCTTTGAACATTAGAGAAATTAAAGACTAGAAATAAACAATCCAAAATGTGAACATCTCAAATAGAATAAAATAGCATTCAAAAAAGTAATGTCATCGTGTGACATCCTGTGACATCACTGTGACATCCTGTGACATCCTGTGACATCACTGTGACATCCTGTGACATCACTGTGACATCCTGTGACATCCTGTGACATCACTGTGACATCACTGTGACATCCTGTGACATCACTGTGACATCACTGTGACATCACTGTGACATCCTGTGACATCACTGTGACATCCTGTGACATCACTGTGACATCACTGTGACATCACTGTGACATCCTGTGACATCACTGTGACATCACTGTGAAATCCTGTGACATCACTGTGACATCACTGTGACATCCTGTGACATCACTGTGACATCACTGTGACATCCTGTGACATCACTGTGACATCACTGTGACATCCTGTGACATCACTGTGACATCACTGACATCCTGTGACATCCTGTGACATCACTGTGACATCACTGTGACATCCTGTGACATCACTGTGACATCACTGT
Organism: Dissostichus mawsoni; assembly: GCA_011823955.1. NCBI lineage: Eukaryota > Metazoa > Chordata > Actinopteri > Perciformes > Nototheniidae > Dissostichus > Dissostichus mawsoni. The sequence goes on from JAAKFY010000151.1 coordinate 271,390, forward strand.
GACATCACTGTGACATCACTGTGACATCCTGTGACATCACTGTGACATCCTGTGACATCACTGTGACATCACTGACATCCTGTGACATCACTGTGACATCCTGTGACATCACTGTGACATCACTGTGACATCACTGTGACATCCTGTGACATCACTGTGACATCACTGTGACATCCTGTGACATCACTGTGACATCCTGTGACATCACTGTGACATCACTGTGACATCACTGTGACATCACTGTGACTCACCTTCAGAGCTGAGACGTGGATGGCCTGAACGTCTCCTCCGAACTCCTCACAAACCACATCGTGAGCCAGGAGCTCCTGCTTCACCTTCTGAGGGTCCGACTGGCGCTTATCACACTTATTCACCGCCACGATCATCGGCACTGAAACATAGTGAAGACATGAGAGAGACATTGAGAGAGACATGAGACAGACATGAGACAGACATGAGAGAGACATGAGAGAGACATGAGACAGACATGAGAGAGACATGAGGAACATGAGAGACATGAGGAAACATGAGAGAGACATGAGAGAGAAATGAGGAACATGTCAGGAACATGCCAGGAACATGCCAGGAACATGTCAGGAACATGCCAGGAAGATGCCAGCAACATGCCAGGAACATGTCAGGAACATGTCAGGAACATGCCAGGAACATGCAAGGAACATGCCAGCAACATGTCAGGAACATGCCAGGAAGATGCCAGCAACATGCCAGGAACATGCAAGGAACATGTCAGAAACATGTCAGAAACATGCCAGGAACATGCCAGGAACATGTCAGAAACATGTCAGGAACATGTCAGAAACATGTCAGAAACATGTCAGCAACATGCCAGGAACATGTCAGGAACATGTCA
>JAAKFY010000151.1:282260-290126 GCA_011823955.1 Dissostichus mawsoni
CTGTGTATAAATACTCTCTACGTGTACTTTAACATCCTGTATCTGTGTATAAATACTCTCTCTGTACTTTAACATCCTGTATGTGTATAAATACTCTCTAGTGTACTTTAACATCCTGTATCTGTGTATAAATACTCTACTGTACTTTAACATCCTGTATCTGTGTATAAATACTCTCTCCGTGTACTTTAACATCCTGTATGTGTATAAATACTCTCTAGTACTTTAACATCCTGTATTGTGTATAAATACTCTCTCGTGTACTTTAACATCCTGTATCTGTGTATAAATACTCTCTCGTGTACTTTAACATCCTGTATCTGTGTATAAATACTCTCTATGTGTACTTTAACATCCTGTATCTGTGTATAAATACTCTCTCGTACTTTAACATCCTGTATCTGTGTATAAATACTCTCTATGTGTACTTTAACATCCTGTATCTGTGTATAAATACTCTCTATGTGTACTTTAACATCCTGTATCTGTGTATAAATACTCTCTATGTGTACTTTAACATCCTGTATCTGTGTATAAATACTCTCTACGTGTACTTTAACATCCTGTATCTGTGTATAAATACTCTCTACGTGTACTTTAACATCCTGTATGTGTATAAATACTCTCTACATGTACTTTAACATCCTGTATCTGTGTATAAATACTCTCTCCGTGTACTTTAACATCCTGTATCTGTGTATAAATACTCTCTCCGTGTACTTTAACATCCTGTATCTGTGTATAAATACTCTCTATGTGTACTTTAACATCCTGTATTGTGTATAAATACTCTCTACGTGTACTTTAACATCCTGTATCTGTGTATAAATACTCTCTACGTGTACTTTAACATCCTGTATGTGTATAAATACTCTCCAGTGTACTTTAACATCCTGTATGTGTATAAATACTCTCTACGTGTACTTTAACATCCTGTATCTGTGTATAAATACTCTCTATGTGTACTTTAACATCCTGTATCTGTGTATAAATACTCTCTACTGTACTTTAACATCCTGTATCTGTGTATAAATACTCTCTACATGTACTTTAACATCCTGTATCTGTGTATAAATACTCTCTACATGTACTTTAACATCCTGTATCTGTGTATAAATACTTCTACCGTGTACTTTAACATCCTGTATCTGTGTATAAATACTCTCTCCGTGTACTTTAACATCCTGTATCTGTGTATAAATACTCTCTAGTGTACTTTAACATCCTGTATCTGTGTATAAATACTCTCTACGTGTACTTTAACATCCTGTATCTGTGTATAAATACTCTCTACATGTGTACTTTAACATCCTGTATCTGTGTATAAATACTCTCTACGTGTACTTTAACATCCTGTATGTGTATAAATACTCTCTACGTGTACTTTAACATCCTGTATCTGTGTATAATACTCTCTACATGTACTTTAACATCCTGTATTGTGTATAAATACTCTCTCCGTGTACTTTAACATCCTGTATGTGTATAAATACTCTCTACGTGTACTTTAACATCCGTATTGTGTATAAATACTCTCTATGTACTTTAACATCCTGTATCTGTGTATAAATACTCTCTATGTGTACTTTAACATCCTGTATCTGTGTATAAATACTCTCTATGTGTACTTTAACATCCTGTATCTGTGTATAAATACTCTCTATGTGTACTTTAACATCCTGTATCTGTGTATAAATACTCTCTACGTGTACTTTAACATCCTGTATCTGTGTATAAATACTCTCTACGTGTACTTTAACATCCTGTATCTGTGTATAAATACTCTCTACGTGTACTTTAACATCCTGTATCTGTGTATAAATACTCTCTACGTGTACTTTAACATCCTGTATTTGTATAAATACTCTCTACATGTACTTTAACATCCTGTATCTGTGTATAAATACTCTCTCCGTGTACTTTAACATCCTGTATCTGTGTATAAATACTCTCTATGTGTACTTTAACATCCGTATCTGTGTATAAATACTCTCTATGTGTACTTTAACATCCTGTATCTTGTATAAATACTCTCTATGTGTACTTTAACATCCTGTATCTGTGTATAAATACTCTCTACGTGTACTTTAACATCCTGTATGTGTATAAATACTCTCTACGTGTACTTTAACATCCTGTATCTGTGTATAAATACTCTCTATGTACTTTAACATCCTGTATCTGTGTATAAATACTCTCTACGTGTACTTTAACATCCTGTATCTGTGTATAAATACTCTCTACGTGTACTTTAACATCCTGTATCTGTGTATAAATACTCTCTACGTGTACTTTAACATCCTGTATCTGTGTATAAATACTCTCTACGTGTACTTTAACATCCTGTATCTGTGTATAAATACTCTCTATGTACTTTAACATCCGTATCTGTGTATAAATACTCTCTATGTGTACTTTAACATCCTGTATCTGTGTATAAATACTCTCTACGTGTACTTTAACATCCTGTATCTGTGTATAAATACTCTCTACGTGTACTTTAACATCCTGTATCTGTGTATAAATACTCTCTCCGTGTACTTTAACATCCTGTATCTGTGTATAAATACTCTCTACGTGTACTTTAACATCCTGTATCTGTGTATAAATACTCTCTATTGTACTTTAACATCCTGTATCTGTGTATAAATACTCTCTACATGTACTTTAACATCCTGTATCTGTGTATAAATACTCTCTATGTGTACTTTAACATCCTGTATCTGTGTATAAATACTCTCTACATGTACTTTAACATCCGGTATCTGTGTATAAATACTCTCTCCGTGTACTTTAACATCCTGTATCTGTGTATAAATACTCTCTAGTGTACTTTAACATCCTGTATCTGTGTATAAATACTCTCTACGTGTACTTTAACATCCTGTATCTGTGTATAAATACTCTCTAGTGTACTTTAACATCCTGTATCTGTGTATAAATACTCTCTATGTGTACTTTAACATCCTGTATCTGTGTATAAATACTCTCTACGTGTACTTTAACATCCTGTATCTGTGTATAAATACTCTCTATGTGTACTTTAACATCCTGTATCTGTGTATAAATACTCTCTATGTGTACTTTAACATCCTGTATCTGTGTATAAATACTCTCTTGTACTTTAACATCCTGTATCTGTGTATAAATACTCTCTAGTGTACTTTAACATCCTGTATCTGTGTATAAATACTCTCCGTGTACTTTAACATCCTGTATCTGTGTATAAATACTCTCTATGTGTACTTTAACATCCTGTATCTGTGTATAAATACTCTCTAGTGTACTTTAACATCCTGTATCTGTGTATAAATACTCTCTACGTGTACTTTAACATCCTGTATGTGTATAAATACTCTCTACGTGTACTTTAACATCCTGTATCTGTGTATAAATACTCTCTATGTGTACTTTAACATCCTGTATCTGTGTATAAATACTCTCTATGTGTACTTTAACATCCTGTATCTGTGTATAAATACTCTCTATGTGTACTTTAACATCCTGTATCTGTGTATAAATACTCTCTCCGTGTACTTTAACATCCTGTATCTGTGTATAAATACTCTCTATGTACTTTAACATCCTGTATCTGTGTATAAATACTCTCTACGTGTACTTTAACATCCTGTATCTGTGTATAAATACTCTCTATGTACTTTAACATCCTGTATCTGTGTATAAATACTCTCTATGTGTACTTTAACATCCTGTATGTGTATAAATACTCTCTACGTGTACTTTAACATCCTGTATCTGTGTATAAATACTCTCTCGTGTACTTTAACATCCTGTATCTGTGTATAAATACTCTCTATGTGTACTTTAACATCCTGTCTGTGTATAAATACTCTCTACGTGTACTTTAACATCCTGTATCTGTGTATAAATACTCTCTATGTGTACTTTAACATCCTGTATCTGTGTATAAATACTCTCTATGTGTACTTTAACATCCTGTATCTGTGTATAAATACTCTCTAGTGTACTTTAACATCCTGTATGTGTATAAATACTCTCTACGTGTACTTTAACATCCTGTATGTGTATAAATACTCTCTACGTGTACTTTAACATCCTGTATCTGTGTATAAATACTCTCTATGTGTACTTTAACATCCTGTATCTGTGTATAATACTCTCTACGTGTACTTTAACATCCTGTATCTGTGTATAAATACTCTCTATGTACTTTAACATCCTGTATCTGTGTATAAATACTCTCTACATGTACTTTAACATCCTGTATCTGTGTATAAATACTCTCTCCGTGTACTTTAACATCCTGTATCTGTGTATAAATACTCTCTCCGTGTACTTTAACATCCTGTATCTGTGTATAAATACTCTCTACGTGTACTTTAACATCCTGTATCTGTGTATAAATACTCTCTATGTACTTTAACATCCTGTATCTGTGTATAAATACTCTCTATGTGTACTTTAACATCCTGTATCTGTGTATAAATACTCTCTACGTTACTTTAACATCCTGTATCTGTGTATAAATACTCTACGTGTACTTTAACATCCTGTATCTGTGTATAAATACTCTCTACGTGTACTTTAACATCCTGTATCTGTGTATAAATACTCTTACATGTACTTTAACATCCTGTATTTGTGTATAAATACTCTCTACGTGTACTTTAACATCCTGTATGTATAAATACTCTCTACGGTACTTTAACATCCTGTATCTGTGTATAAATACTCTCTACGTGTACTTTAACATCCTGTATCTGTGTATAAATACTCTCTCCGTGTACTTTAACATCCTGTATCTGTGTATAAATACTCTCTACGTGTACTTTAACATCCTGTATCTGTGTATAAATACTCTCTACGTGTACTTTAACATCCTGTATCTGTGTATAAATACTCTCTACGTGTACTTTAACATCCTGTATCTGTGTATAAATACTCTCTACGTGTACTTTAACATCCTGTATCTGTGTATAAATACTCTCTATGTGTACTTTAACATCCTGTATTGTGTATAAATACTCTCTACGTGTACTTTAACATCCTGTATCTGTGTATAAATACTCTCTACGTGTACTTTAACATCCTGTATGTGTATAAATACTCTCTATGTACTTTAACATCCTGTATCTGTGTATAAATACTCTCTACGTGTACTTTAACATCCTGTATGTGTATAAATACTCTCTACGTGTACTTTAACATCCTGTATCTGTGTATAAATACTCTCTATGTACTTTAACATCCTGTATCTGTATAAATACTCTCTACGTGTACTTTAACATCCTGTATTGTGTAAAATACTCTCTACGTGTACTTTAACATCCTGTATCTGTGTATAAATACTCTCTCGTGTACTTTAACATCCTGTATCTGTGTATAAATACTCTCTATGTGTACTTTAACATCCTGTATCTGTGTATAAATACTCTCTCGTGTACTTTAACATCCTGTATCTGTGTATAAATACTCTCTACGTGTACTTTAACATCCTGTATGTGTATAAATACTCTCTATGTACTTTAACATCCTGTATCTGTGTATAAATACTCTCTACGTGTACTTTAACATCCTGTATCTGTGTATAAATACTCTCTACGTGTACTTTAACATCCTGTATCTGTGTATAAATACTCCTAGTGTACTTTAACATCCTGTATCTGTGTATAAATACTCTCTATGTGTACTTTAACATCCTGTATCTGTGTATAAATACTCTCTAGTGTACTTTAACATCCTGTATCTGTGTATAATACTCTCTCGTGTACTTTAACATCCTGTATCTTGTATAAATACTCTCTATGTGTACTTTAACATCCTGTATCTGTGTATAAATACTCTCTATGTGTACTTTAACATCCTGTATCTGTGTAAAATACTCTCTATGTGTACTTTAACATCCTGTATCTGTGTATAAATACTCTCTATGTGTACTTTAACATCCTGTATCTGTGTATAAATACTCTCTACGTGTACTTTAACATCCTGTATCTGTGTATAAATACTCTCTAGTGTACTTAACATCCTGTATCTGTGTATAAATCTCTCTACGTGTACTTTAACATCCTGTATCTGTGTATAAATACTCTCTATGTGTACTTTAACATCCTGTATCTGTGTATAAATACTCTCTATGTGTACTTTAACATCCTGTATCTGTGTATAAATACTCTCTCAGTGTACTTTAACATCCTGTATCTGTGTATAAATACTCTCTCGTGTACTTTAACATCCTGTATCTGTGTATAAATACTCTCTCGTGTACTTTAACATCCTGTATCTGTGTATAAATACTCTCTATGTACTTTAACATCCTGTATCTGTGTATAAATACTCTCTACGTGTACTTTAACATCCTGTATCTGTGTATAAATACTCTCTATGTACTTTAACATCCTGTATGTGTATAAATACTCTCTACTGTACTTTAACATCCTGTATCTGTGTATAAATACTCTCTACGTGTACTTTAACATCCTGTATGTGTATAAATACTCTCTACGTGTACTTTAACATCCTGTATTTGTTATAAATCTCTCATGTACTTTAACATCCTGTATCTGTGTATAAATACTCTCTATGTACTTTAACATCCTGTATCTGTGTATAATACTCTCTATGTGTACTTTAACATCCTGTATTGTGTATAAATACTCTCTATGTGTACTTAACATCCTGTATCTGTGTATAAATACTCTCTACGTGTACTTAACATCCTGTATCTGTGTATAAATACTCTCTACGTGTACTTTAACATCCTGTATCTGTGTATAAATACTCTCTACGTGTACTTTAACATCCTGTATCTGTGTATAAATATCTCTACGTGTACTTTAACATCCTGTATCTGTGTATAAATACTCTCTACGTACTTTAACATCCAGTATTGTGTATAAATACTCTCTACGTGTACTTTAACATCCTGTATCTGTGTATAAATACTCTCTACGTGTACTTTAACATCCTGTATCTGTGTATAAATACTCTCTATGTGTACTTTAACATCCTGTATCTGTGTATAAATACTCTCTACGTGTACTTTAACATCCTGTATCTGTGTATAAATACTCTCTACGTGTACTTTAACATCCTGTATCTGTGTATAAATACTCTCTTGTGTACTTTAACATCCTGTATGTGTATAAATACTCTATGGTACTTTAACATCCTGTATTTGTGTATAAATACTCTCTACGTGTACTTTAACATCCTGTATCTGTGTATAAATACTCTCTCCGTGTACTTTAAATCCTGTATCTGTGTATAAATACTCTCTACGTGTACTTTAACATCCTGTATCTGTGTATAAATACTCTCTCCGTGTACTTAACATCCTGTATCTGTGTATAAATACTCTCTATGTGTACTTTAACATCCTGTATCTGTGTATAAATACTCTCTCGTGTACTTTAACATCCTGTATCTGGTGTATAAATACTCCTCTACGTGTACTTTAACATCCTGTATCTGTGTAAAATACTCTCTATGTGTACTTTAACATCCTGTATCTGTGTATAAATACTCTCTCGTGTACTTAACATCCTGTATCTGTGTATAAATACTCTCGTGTACTTTAACATCCTGTATCTGTGTATAAATACTCTCTACGTGTACTTTAACATCCGTATCTGTGTATAAATACTCTCTACGTGTACTTTAACATCCTGTATGTGTATAAATACTCTCTACTGTACTTTAACATCCTGTATCTGTGTATAAATACTCTCTATGTACTTTAACATCCTGTATCTGTGTATAAATACTCTCTCCGTGTACTTTAACATCTGTATCTGTGTATAAATACTCTCTACGTGTACTTTAACATCCTGTATCTGTGTATAAATACTCTCTACATGTACTTTAACATCCTGTATCTGGTAT
>JAAKFY010000151.1:291126-301126 GCA_011823955.1 Dissostichus mawsoni
ATACAGGATGTTAAAGTACACATAGAGAGTATTTATACACAGATACAGGATGTTAAAGTACACGTAGAGAGTATTTATACACAGATACAGGATGTTAAAGTACACGTAGAGAGTATTTATACACAGATACAGGATGTTAAAGTACACGTAGAGAGTATTTATACACATAACAGGATGTTAAAGTACACGGAGAGTATTTATACACAGATACAGGATGTTAAAGTACACATGTAAGAGTATTTATACACAGATACAGGATGTTAAAGTACACGTAGAGAGTATTTATACACAGATACAGGATGTTAAAGTACACAAGAGAGTATTTATACACATACAGGATGTTAAAGTACACGTAGAGAGTATTTATACACAGATACAGGATGTTAAAGTACACGTAGAGAGTATTTATACACAGATACAGGATGTTAAAGTACACGTAAGAGTATTTTACACAGATACAGGATGTTAAAGTACACATGAGAGAGTATTTATACACAGATACAGGATGTTAAAGTACACATAGAGAGTATTTATACACAGATACAGGATGTTAAAGTACACATAGAGAGTATTTATACACAGATACAGGATGTTAAAGTACACGGAGAGAGTATTTATACACAGATACAGGATGTTAAAGTACACATAGAGAGTATTTATACACAGATACAGGATGTTAAAGTACACGTAGAGAGTATTTATACACAGATACAGGATGTTAAAGTACACGTATAGATATTTATACACATACAGGATGTTAAAGTACACGTAGAGAGTATTTATACACAGATACAGGATGTTAAAGTACACGTAGAGAGTATTTATACACAGATACAGGATGTTAAGTACCGTAGAGAGTATTTATACACATACAGGATGTTAAAGTACACGTAAGAGTATTTATACACAGATACAGGATGTTAAAGTACACGTAGAGAGTATTTATACACAGATACAGGATGTTAAAGTACACGTAGAGTATTTATACACATATACAGGATGTTAAAGTACAACGTAGAGAGTATTTATACACAGATACAGGATGTTAAAGTACACGTAGAGAGTATTTATACACAGATACAGGATGTTAAAGTACACGTAGAGTATTTATACACAGATACAGGATGTTAAAGTACACGTAGAGAGTATTTATACACAGATACAGGATGTTAAAGTACACGTAGAGAGTATTTATACACAGATACAGGATGTTAAAGTACACGTAGAGAGTATTTATACACAGATACAGGATGAAAGTACACGGAGAGAGTATTTATACCATACAGGATGTTAAGTACACATAGGAGTATTTATACACAGATACAGGATGTTAAAGTACACGGAGAGAGTATTTATACACAGATACAGGATGTTAAAGTACACGTAGAGAGTATTTATACACAAATACTGGATGTTAAGTACTCGTAGAATATTTATACACATACAGGATGTTAAAGTACACGTAGAGAGTATTTATACCAGATACAGGATGTTAAAGTACACGTAGAGAGAGTATTATACACATACATGATGTTAAGTACACGTAGAGATATTTATACACAGATACAGGATGTTAAAGTACACGGAGAGAGTATTTATACACAGATACAGGATTAAAGTACATGTAGAGTATTTATACACATACAGGATGTAAAGTACACGTAGAGAGTATTTATACACAGATACAGATGTTAAAGTACACGGAGAGAGTATTTATACACAGATACAGGATGTTAAAGTACACATAGAGAGTATTTATACACACATACAGGATGTTAAGTACATGTAGAGAGTATTTATACACAGATACAGGATGTTAAAGTACACATGAGAGTATTTATACACAGATACAGGATGTTAAAGTACACGTAGAGAGTATTTATACACAGATACAGGATGTTAAGTACACATAGAGAGTATTTATACACAGATACAGGATGTTAAAGTACACGTAGAGAGTATTTTATACACAGATACAGGATGAAAGTACACATAGAGGTATTTATACACAGATACAGGATGTTAAAGTACACATAGAGAGTATTTATACACAGATACAGGATGTTAAAGTACACATAGAGAGTATTTATCACAGATACAGGATGTTAAAGTACACATAGAGAGTATTTATACACAGATACAGGATGTTAAAGTACACGGAGAGAGTATTTATACAGATACAGGATGTTAAAGTACACATAGAGAGTATTTATACACAGATACAGGATGTTAAAGTACACATAGAGAGTATTTATACACAGATACAGGATGTTAAAGTACACGGAGAGAGTATTTATACACAGATACAGGATGTTAAAGTACATGTAGAGAGTATTTATACACAGATACAGGATGTTAAAGTACACATAGAGAGTATTTATACACAGATACAGGATGTTAAAGTACACATAGAGAGTATTTATACACAGATACAGGATGTTAAAGTACACATAGAGAGTATTTATACACAGATACAGGATGTAAAGTACACCGGAGAGAGTATTTATACACAGATACAGGATGTTAAAGTACACATAGAGAGTATTTATACACAGATACAGGATGTTAAAGTACACGAGAGAGATTTATACACAGATACAGGATGTTAAAGTACACGTAGAGAGTATTTATACACAAATACTGGATGTTAAGTACTCGTAGAATATTTATACACATACAGGATGTTAAAGTACATGTACAGAGTATTTATACACAGATACAGGATGTTAAAGTACACGTAGAGAGTATTTATACACATACAGGATGTTAAAGTACACGTACAGAGTATTTATACACAGATACAGGATGTTAAAGTACACATAGAGAGTATTTATACACAGATACAGGATGTTAAAGTACACGGAGAGAGTATTATACACAGATACAGGATGTTAAAGTACACGTAGAGAGTATTTATACACAAATACTGGATGTTAAAGTACTCGTAGAATATTTATACACATACAGGATGTTAAAGTACACGTAGAGTATTTATACACAGATACAGGATGTTAAAGTACACGGAGAGATATTTATACACAGATACAGGATGTTAAAGTACACGTAGAGAGTATTATACACAGATACAGGATGTTAAAGTACACGTAGAGAGTATTTATACACAGATACAGGATGTTAAAGTACACGGAGAGAGTATTTATACACATACAGGATGTTAAAGTACACATAGAGAGTATTTATACACAGATACAGGATGTTAAAGTACACGGAGAGAGTATTTATACACAGATACAGGATGTTAAAGTACACGTAGAGAGTATTTATACACAAATACTGGATGTTAAGTACTCGTAGAATATTTATACACATACAGGATGTTAAAGTACACAGTAGAGAGTATTTATACACAGATACAGGATGTTAAAGTACACGTAGAGAGTATTTATACACATACAGGATGTTAAAGTACACGTAGAGAGTATTTACACAGATACAGGATGTTAAAGTACACGGAGAGAGTATTTATACACAGATACAGGATGTTAAAGTACATGTAGAGTATTTATACACATACAGGATGTTAAAGTACACGTAGAGAGTATTTATACACAGATACGGATGTAAAGTACACGGAGAGAGTATTTATACACAGATACAGGATGTTAAAGTACACATAGAGAGTATTTATACACACATACAGGATGTTAAAGTACATGTAGAGAGTATTTATACACAGATACAGGATGTTAAAGTACACATAGAGAGTATTTATACACAGATACAGGATGTTAAAGTACACGTAGAGAGTATTTATACACAGATACAGGATGTTAAAGTACACATAGAGAGTATTTATACACAGATACAGGATGTTAAAGTACACGTAGAGAGTATTTATACACAGATACAGGATGTTAAAGTACACATAGAGAGTATTTATACACAGATACAGGATGTTAAAGTACACATAGAGAGTATTTATACACAGATACAGGATGTTAAAGTACACATAGAGAGTATTTATACACAGATACAGGATGTTAAAGTACACATAGAGAGTATTTATACACAGATACAGGATGTTAAAGTACACGGAGAGAGTATTTATACACAGATACAGGATGTTAAAGTACACATAGAGAGTATTTATACACAGATACAGGATGTTAAAGTACACATAGAGAGTATTTATACACAGATACAGGATGTTAAAGTACACGTAGAGAGTATTTATACACATACAGGATGTTAAAGTACACATAGAGAGTATTTATACACAGATACAGGATGTTAAAGTACACGGAGAGAGTATTTATACACAGATACAGGATGTTAAAGTACACGTAGAGAGTATTTATACACAGATACAGGATGTTAAAGTACACATAGAGAGTATTTATACACAGATACAGGATGTTAAAGTACACATAGAGAGTATTTATACACAGATACAGGATGTTAAAGTACACGGAGAGAGTATTTATACACAGATACAGGATGTTAAAGTACACATAGAGAGTATTTATACACAGATACAGGATGTTAAAGTACACATAGAGAGTATTTATACACAGATACAGGATGTTAAAGTACACGTAGAGAGTATTTATACACATACAGGATGTTAAAGTACACATAGAGAGTATTTATACACAGATACAGGATGTTAAAGTACAATAGAGAGTATTTATACACAGATACAGGATGTTAAAGTACACATAGAGAGTATTTATACACAGATACAGGATGTTAAAGTACACGGAGAGAGTATTTATACAGATACAGGATGTTAAAGTACACGTAGAGAGTATTTATACACAGATACAGGATGTTAAAGTACATGTAGAGAGTATTTATACACAGATACAGGATGTTAAAGTACACATAGAGATATTTATACACAGATACAGGATGTTAAAGTACACATAGAGAGTATTTATACACAGATACAGGATGTTAAAGTACACGGAGAGAGTATTTATACACAGATACAGGATGTTAAAGTACACATAGAGAGTATTTATACACAGATACAGGATGTTAAAGTACACATAGAGAGTATTTATACACAGATACAGGATGTTAAAGTACACGTAGAGAGTATTTATACACATACAGGATGTTAAAGTACACATAGAGAGTATTTATACACAGATACAGGATGTTAAAGTACACGGAGAGAGTATTTATACACAGATACCGGATGTTAAAGTACATGTAGAGAGTATTTATACACAGATACAGGATGTTAAAGTACACATAGAGAGTATTTATACACAGATACAGGATGTTAAAGTACACGTAGAGAGTATTTATACACAGATACAGGATGTTAAAGTACACATAGAGAGTATTTATACACAGATACAGGATGTTAAAGTACACGTAGAGAGTATTTATACACAGATACAGGATGTTAAAGTACAGGAGAGAGTATTTATACACAGATACAGGATGTTAAAGTACACGTAGAGAGTATTTATACACAGATACAGGATGTTAAAGTACACGTAGAGAGTATTTATACACAGATACAGGATGTTAAAGTACACGTAGAGAGTATTTATACACAGATACAGGATGTTAAAGTACATGTAGAGAGTATTTATACACAGATACAGGATGTTAAAGTACACGTAGAGAGTATTTATACACAGATACAGGATGTTAAAGTACACGTAGAGAGTATTTATACACAGATACAGGATGTTAAAGTACATGTAGAGAGTATTTATACACAGATACAGGATGTTAAAGTACACGTAGAGAGTATTTATACACAGATACAGGATGTTAAAGTACACATAGAGAGTATTTATACACAGATACAGGATGTTAAAGTACACGTAGAGAGTATTTATACACAGATACAGGATGTTAAAGTACACGGAGAGAGTATTTATACACAGATACAGGATGTTAAAGTACACATAGAGAGTATTTATACACAGATACAGGATGTTAAAGTACACATAGAGAGTATTTATACACACATACCGGATGTTAAAGTACACATAGAGAGTATTTATACACAGATACAGGATGTTAAAGTACACGTAGAGAGTATTTATACACAAATACAGGATGTTAAAGTACATGTAGAGAGTATTTATACACAAATACAGGATGTTAAAGTACACATAGAGAGTATTTATACACAGATACAGGATGTTAAAGTACACGTAGAGAGTATTTATACACAGATACAGGATGTTAAAGTACACGTAGAGAGTATTTATACACAGATACAGGATGTTAAAGTACACGTAGAGAGTATTTATACACAGATACAGGATGTTAAAGTACACATAGAGAGTATTTATACACAGATACAGGATGTTAAAGTACACATAGAGAGTATTTATACACACATACCGGATGTTAAAGTACACATAGAGAGTATTTATACACAGATACAGGATGTTAAAGTACACATAGAGAGTATTTATACACACATACCGGATGTTAAAGTACACATAGAGAGTATTTATACACAGATACAGGATGTTAAAGTACACGTAGAGAGTATTTATACACAAATACAGGATGTTAAAGTACATGTAGAGAGTATTTATACACAAATACAGGATGTTAAAGTACACGTAGAGAGTATTTATACCCATACAGGATGTTAAAGTACACATAGAGAGTATTTATACACAGATACAGGATGTTAAAGTACATGTAGAGAGTATTTATACACATACAGGATGTTAAAGTACACGTAGAGAGTATTATACACAGATACAGGATGTTAAAGTACACGTAGAATATTTATACACAGATACAGGATGTTAAAGTACACGGAGAGAGTATTTATACACAGATACAGGATGTTAAAGTACACGTAGAATATTTATACACAGATACAGGATGTTAAAGTACATGTAGAGAGTATTTATACACATACAGGATGTTAAAGTACACGTAGAGAGTATTTATACACAGATACAGGATGTTAAAGTACACGTAGAATATTTATACACAGATACAGGATGTTAAAGTACACGGAGAGAGTATTTATACACATACAGGATGTTAAAGTACACGTAGAGAGTATTTATACACAGATACAGGATGTTAAAGTACATGTAGAGAGTATTTATACACATACAGGATGTTAAAGTACACGTAGAGAGTATTTATACACAGATACAGGATGTTAAAGTACACGTAGAGAGTATTTATACACAGATACAGGATGTTAAAGTACACGGAGAGAGTATTTATACACAGATACAGGATGTTAAAGTACACGGAGAGAGTATTTATACACAGATACAGGATGTTAAAGTACACGGAGAGAGTATTTATACACAGATACAGGATGTTAAAGTACACGGAGAGAGTATTTATACACAGATACAGGATGTTAAAGTACACGTAGAGAGTATTTATACACAGATACAGGATGTTAAAGTACACGGAGAGAGTATTTATACACAGATACAGGATGTTAAAGTACATGTAGAGAGTATTTATACACAGATACAGGATGTTAAAGTACACGGAGAGAGTATTTATACACAGATACAGGATGTTAAAGTACACGGAGAGAGTATTTATACACAGATACAGGATGTTAAAGTACATGTAGAGAGTATTTATACACAGATACAGGATGTTAAAGTACACTTAGAGAGTATTTATACACAGATACAGGATGTTAAAGTACATGTAGAGAGTATTTATACACAGATACAGGATGTTAAAGTACACGGAGAGAGTATTTATACACAGATACAGGATGTTAAAGTACACGGAGAGAGTATTTATACACAGATACAGGATGTTAAAGTACATGTAGAGAGTATTTATACACAGATACAGGATGTTAAAGTACACTTAGAGAGTATTTATACACAGATACAGGATGTTAAAGTACACATAGAGAGTATTTATACACATACAGGATGTTAAAGTACACGTGGAGAGTTTATACACATACAGGATGTTAAAGTACACGTGGAGAGTATTTATACACATACAGGATGTTAAAGTACACGTAGAGAGTATTTATACACAGATACAGGATGTTAAAGTACACATAGAGAGTATTTATACACACATACCGGATGTTAAAGTACACATAGAGAGTATTTATACACAGATACAGGATGTTAAAGTACACGTAGAGAGTATTTATACACAAATACAGGATGTTAAAGTACATGTAGAGAGTATTTATACACAAATACAGGATGTTAAAGTACACATAGAGAGTATTTATACACAAATACAGGATGTTAAAGTACACGTAGAGAGTATTTATACACAGATACAGGATGTTAAAGTACACATAGAGAGTATTTATACACAGATACAGGATGTTAAAGTACACGTAGAATATTTATACACATACAGGATGTTAAAGTACATGTAGAGAGTATTTATACACATACAGGATGTTAAAGTACACGTAGAGAGTATTTATACACAGATACAGGATGTTAAAGTACACGGAGAGAGTATTTATACACAGATACAGGATGTTAAAGTACACATAGAGAGTATTTATACACAGATACAGGATGTTAAAGTACACATAGAGAGTATTTATACACAGATACAGGATGTTAAAGTACACGGAGAGAGTATTTATACACATACAGGATGTTAAAGTACACATAGAGAGTATTTATACACAGATACAGGATGTTAAAGTACACGGAGAGAGTATTTATACACAGATACAGGATGTTAAAGTACACATAGAGAGTATTTATACACAGATACAGGATGTTAAAGTACACATAGAGAGTATTTATACACAGATACAGGATGTTAAAGTACACATAGAGAGTATTTATACACAGATACAGGATGTTAAAGTACACGGAGAGAGTATTTATACACAGATACAGGATGTTAAAGTACACATAGAGAGTATTTATACACAGATACAGGATGTTAAAGTACACGGAGAGAGTATTTATACACATACAGGATGTTAAAGTACACGGAGAGAGTATTTATACACATACAGGATGTTAAAGTGCACGTAGAGAGTATTTATACACAGATACAGGATGTTAAAGTACACGTAGAGAGTATTTATACACAAATACTGGATGTTAAAGTACTCGTAGAATATTTATACACATACAGGATGTTAAAGTACATGTACAGAGTATTTATACACAGATACAGGATGTTAAAGTACACGTAGAGAGTATTTATACACATACAGGATGTTAAAGTACACGTAGAGTATTTATACACAGATACAGGATGTTAAAGTACACGGAGAGAGTATTTATACACAGATACAGGATGTTAAAGTACATGTAGAGTATTTATACACATACAGGATGTTAAAGTACACGTAGAGAGTATTTATACACATACAGGATGTTAAAGTACACGTAGAGAGTATTTATACACATACAGGATGTTAAAGTACACGTAGAGTATTTATACACATACAGGATGTTAAAGTACACGTGGAGAGTATTTATACACAGATACAGGATGTTAAAGTACACGTAGGGAGTATTTATACACATACAGGATGTTAAAGTACACGTAGAGAGTATTTATACACATACAGGATGTTAAAGTACACGTAGGGAGTATTTATACACATATACAGGATGTTAAAGTACACATAGAGAGTATTTATACACACATACAGGATGTTAAAGTACACGTAGAGAGTATTTATACACATACAGGATGTTAAAGTACACGTAGAGAGTATTTATACACATACAGGATGTTAAAGTACACGTAGGGAGTATTTATACACATACAGGATGTTAAAGTGCACGTAGGGAGTATTTATACACACATACCGGATGTTAAAGTACACGTAGAGAGTATTTATACACATACAGGATGTTAAAGTACACGTAGGGAGTATTTATACACATACAGGATGTTAAAGTACACGTAGAGAGTATTTATACACATACAGGATGTTAAAGTGCACGTAGGGAGTATTTATACACACATACCGGATGTTAAAGTACATGTAACATGTTGTCCGGGATTTCAAAATAAAAGCATGCTCCTCTTCCCTCTCCTTCCGGTGTGATAA